>WAAB01001398.1:373203-423008 GCA_013389865.1 Piaya cayana
AAAATAAAAAAAAAAAAAGAGGAAAAAGGCTGCTAATTTGATAAGTCATATATATCCCATCAGCTCATGCTGACCAGTAGGGGTAGTATTCAGTGTGTCTGGGGGTGGTAACAAACAAATATAACACAAAAAATAGGGAAAAAAGCAAAAAATTGTATTTTGAGGGAAACCCAGCCTTTAAAGGTGAAAGTAATTTGTGCATGATTTTTTTATTATTTTTGCATATACTTACCATTTTATTGTGTATATATAGGTGACCATATAGGAAAACTGACATTTGTAACAGTGGA
Organism: Piaya cayana; assembly: GCA_013389865.1. Classification (NCBI taxonomy): domain Eukaryota; kingdom Metazoa; phylum Chordata; class Aves; order Cuculiformes; family Coccyzidae; genus Piaya; species Piaya cayana. The sequence goes on from WAAB01001398.1 coordinate 373,494, forward strand.
TTTGTTAACACTTTTTACATAACATTACTGTTTAAATTGTAAACATAAATTTTTCTCAGGATTAGTTTGGAAAATAATCTGAATTGTCATCTTAACATCTGTATAAAGAGACATTGCTAGTTACATTGCTCAAAATTTCTTTTCTTGGCATTTAGGAGATTTACTAGAACATTTGATCTGCAAAAGCTGTTCCTCTGAAAGAAAGGTTTATGGTGGCAAATGAAGTTTTTCATTTGTATAAAGTGTATGTGTACTTTGTGTAGACACTGAGCTTGTCATCTCGGAGAAGTAACCTTCACCTTGTTTTCTAGAATGCCATTATTTCAGGCAATGGGGTTTTATAGTTGCATTCTTCTCTTCCTCCCCTCAGTGGCCTCTCCTGGGCCCTTTTTTTAAAGAAGTGTAAAGGCACTTGGATTTTTTTGTTTGGTTGGTGGTGGTGATTGTTTTCTTTTTTTTTTTTTTTTCCCCCCCAGTTTAAAAAAGAGAAACAACAAAACTCCATTTGTTACAGAAGTTTGCATTCCTGGGCTCCTTTAATCCCATGCCTATTTGTTTGTGCCTTCCCTTCCCCTTCCAGGTCTGGGTTTTTTTGTCTTTTATATTTTTGCTAACTCCTGCAGGAGATGATAACTGTTGAAGCTTTAAGTAAATTTTACAATTGAACTATTTTTTTCTCACTCCCCTCTTAGGCATTTTTATATTTACACTTGGTTATTTTAAGAAAAAAAACAAGAAACAACAACCTCAAATAATGAAATATATTTTGTATTGCCTTAAAGACCCAAACCTTTCATATCTCATAGTATTTCGTCATTTACCTAGTTATCATTTAATTTAAACTCCACATTTGTCTGGTACAGTCAAATTACAAGTCTAGGCTGCAGTAACCTTGATGCCGTGAATGCGAATTCGATGTTTAATGACACTGTCAGGCAGAGCTTGGAACAGGAGTTGGGACACTTCAATGGGAGAAAGTTAAGTGGCATTTACTTTCACATGCTTCTTGAAAGAGGAAAGTCTCAGCATACGTGGCTGAATTTAATGCAGCTGTTCTGGAGAATGATGCTTTTATAAAAAGTACTGTTAGCTTTTAGAACCTTTTTTTAATATTATATTTACAGAATACTGCAAACCAGCCTAACCTTCGATGGGCACTGATGAGTGCAATGAATTTTAAAGTAAAACAGGGCTAAAATAAGACCAGAACTGATGTTGTCACTTAAATTAATAAGCATTTTCAATGTGTTAAAGTGTTTTACTTCAAAAAGGAAATTAGATATATTCCAAAAATACGAACTTAAAACATTTACTCAAACACTAAGCTTAAGTGATGTTAATTTGACAATGGGGTTTTTTTTAAATTTTAGATTGATATATTAATTTGATCAGATAATTTTATCGCGAGATGTTGAGCTTTTGTTCATAGAAACTAGTAAGAGTTGTACCATGTTACGCATAATCACACTATTTATTTTGTTTTAGATTATTGTGAATGTGTAGACTTATGTTCACCGCTTAGGGAACAATTATTTATAAATTATATTAATCCAGTATTGTTAGCTGCTATTAGCAAAACTGTTCCAAAACTTAATACTTGCAAAGATCTGTATCGCATTTACCACACTGAAGTGTTTTAAAAGAATCACCCTCATCGTTGAAAGCAAATGTACTCTTAGGGTGCAGATATTAGTGTTCCAATAAGCATGTGATAATTTTAAGGTGGTGGTAGCGGGAAGATAATCTTGATTCCATTGGGAATCTTAGGTTTGCCTCAATTTATGGTTTTCATAAATTTAATGGGAAATAGCTTTTCCTGGACTGCTCAAGTTTCTTTTTGGTAAACAGTATCTTTCTAAAAGAAAAAAAAAAAAAAGCATGAAGGAGAAATTGAGGTATTTTACGGTGCCTCAAATGACCAGCATTGTATTCATAAAATACTGTATATCTTGCAAATCTTTATTTAAACAGAACAGTTGAACTGTTCGTTTTTCAATCTGAAGTAAAATACTTTCAAGACCTTTTAGTTTGCCTGCTCATTTGTCTTGTACATTTCATCTCTGTATTTGACTCGAGTCTAATTCCTTTTTGAGTTTCAATACTTTTGTGAAGATTTTGTGAATATATGAAAAAATAAATGTTTAATCTAACTACTGCAGTTTATCACCATTCTTGACACCCTGTTTTTCCCTTCACAGTATTGCGGGAAGACCAGGCTACTCAAGGTGCTTTGTAGCAGTTGTGCAGTGTCTGGGTGCTTCCCCAGCGGAGTGCTGGGCCCCTCTGCCTGCACTTTGGAAGCTTATGTTGTTCCAGGGGGCCTGGTCTGATGTGTTTCCTTCCAGGAGAGCTGAAGCCGAGACTGTGTGCCTGAGAATAAGTGGAACAATCTGCACGTATAAAGCATTCTTCATGTATTGTTTTTCTCTAACTTGCCTCTGCGCTGCATGTTGGAAACTTGTGCAAGGATGTGTTTTCTTTGCCTTCCAAGCTTGGGTCGGGTTAGTGTTCCAGATGCAGAGCAGCTGCTCAGAGTTAATTGGAGATACCTTCAGCCAGAAACCGTGCTGAGCATAGTTCCCGAGGCATGGCTGGTATTCCTGATGAAGTGTGTTCTTAGCTTTGGTTATCATCCTTCCTGACACAAGACAGCAGGGAGATGTAAATGTACTGAAAGTTCTTGTAGTCTACCCAAGACCACCTGAAATACATGAATAAGCTGAAATGTTCCTGCACCTCCATGTGTGACACTGGATTCCTTTGCTAAGGGTTTTTTAACCTTTTTTTAAAGAACAGTTCAAATTATGTTTATAGGTGAACGCTGTGTCTTTAATACTTTGTTTAAATCGTCAATCTTCTACCTTGTGGCAGAAAAGAAGCTGAAATTTAAGTAAATCTCCCTGTTTGTGAGACATGATGTGCTTCTGTTTATACACCTCTGTGTCTGGTGCGACTTCTTCCAAATTCACAGCTCAGTTCTTTAAATGTTTATAATAAACTTGCTGTTGTAGAATTTAATCTTGAGGAAATAATTAGTAGTCCAATGGCTGGTAGCAACTTTTTTTTTTCTTTTTAGTGTACTTTCAAAATGGGTCTTTTCCACTTGATATCTGGAGTCATATTGAGTGCATCCTAAATATAACATGAGCAACTGCTTAGGGAATAGTCACGTCTTCAAAATGCATTGTAAATAAATATAGCCAGCCATTTGACATCTTGAGGGATGTTAAAACTAACAGTAGATGTTAAAACTGAGTCTGAATCTCCTGATGAGTAAAAGATTACAAAGTATGTACTAATTCAAGAAAGGAGTGTGTTTACCTTTTTAGGGGCTTTTAAAAAACCCAACATTTAATTATTCCAGGTATTGATAAAGTGCAAAAAGTATCATTCATTCTGCTGACTCCTAGAGCTTGATTCTTTTGCCTAACAATGCAAAATGCTTTTTAAGAATCAGGTTTACCCCTCTTTCTCTTGAAAGGGCAGAATTTGAGAGCTTTGTTTTCAAACTAATTTGTAGTGTTTCCACAAGTTTTCTGCAGAAATGTTTTCTACATGCAGTGGCCTAAATGTGAATGTGTCTTGACTGTATTTCTGTGAGTCATTTACCAGCAGTTTCTGACATGTGCCCATTCATGGTTTCATCTATAAACTGAAAAAGCTTTGCAGTTCTCATTTGCAGTGCTTAATTACATCACAGTTGTAGATTTTCCAGTGCTGAAATTGCTGGGCTCTTCCCTATACTAATTTGCTCTGAGCCTAATTAGCTAGTCCTCAAAGGTTGGTTAGTAGGATGTTTGACATGATCCCAGAGAAATCCAACACTAAGAATCCTGTACAAGTTACTTAATGAAAAATGTTCTGAGTAACATGGGAATTAAAATTCAGATGTCTTCGTTGGGTCTTTTAAAGTCCAAAGTGTGTGTTGAATATCTACTTGAAATGGAATAAAGTGCCTGTTACTTGTGTGTTTTAGCATAGTATTGCTAGATCAAGTTGATCCACATTTCACTTTAAATTTTAGATCACTTAATTTTTAACAGCTCTGATTTTAATTTTTAATATATGTAGTAATTTTCCCACCACGACCATTTTATCCATTTGTAGAATCCAGAAACTTCTAACAGAATCTTGGTGCCTTTGTTAAACACCTTGACCATACAGTTCAATAGGCTTCTCCTCTGGCAGTAGCTGGCTTAAAAATTGCCTGTTCGCCTTTGCTCCTTCCTATAGCAGCGTGGCCAGGGCTGAACTTGGATGTTTAAAAACTGGGGGGAAAAACCCCAAATGTGAACATTTAGTTTGCTCTAAAGTAATTGTTAAAAGCTGATGAGGTCCTGAAAATCGGTTACGTATACAAGTAAGTAGGGGAAGACAAGAAATCTTGGAGATCCTGCACAGAGCTCCATTTTTCTGCCTTCCAAGATGTGTGAACAGTGAGGTGCTGCAAGTCTCCTGGTGAGTCAGTTTGCTGGGACATTACTGTTTGTTGGATACTGGATGGCCTGAGCAGTGATCTCACCATCAGCGGGTGTGGAAGGTTCTGCAACAGGTTTAAATAGCTGCAGAGGTGTTTATTGGCAATTAGACTGATGCTAATAAATCTTGATCCTCCTCTGTCTTGATAGGAGTCCTTCAAAAGATGTCTTCGTAATCCTTGATGCCTCTTGATATTTTAAAGTTGCTGAACTGACTCTCCTAATCCTGTTTTTAACTCTGAGTCTACCCTTTGCTTTTTGTGGCACAGATTTGGTGAATGTGGCATTTATCAAATCCTGTCCCAACAGGCCATGGTGAAGCAGGAAGAGGATGGAGAGTGATAGTGCTTTAAAAAGAATATTTTCTGCTGCTACAGCTGCTTTTAAAAGAAAGCTAATAAACCACAAACCTCATGAACAAAGAAGGCTGGAGTAGGAGTATATTCCTTTAGCCTTCATACATCCACCCATGAAGTTAAGTTTCTATGTGAATTAATCTAATGCACCAATGCTAGGCTGGGGTTTGGTTTTAGGTCTTCTATATAATTAAGTCCAAATTCCTCATGAAGCAAAACACCAGAAGAAGAAACGGTTTGGCTGTATGCAAGAGCTTGTAAGGAATGTGTTTTTGTGGTGGTGGTGAAGTCTGAGGAACCACAGGTGGAGATTTGGTGAGTACATTGCTTGTTTAGAATTTAAAAACCTGCTCTTGTACAGGTAGGTACAACTACTTTTGCTTATGTATGAAGCAATGTTAAACTCTTGAGCAGAAAGATCATTAAGCAATCAGATTCTTCTGCATAGCTATTGGAGAAAGTAATCTGTGCTCTCAGCTGCATATTCCCAGGTCTAAAGTTCACCTATTGTACCACATTTGGTGACAGTGAAATCAGAAAGTAAACCTGGTTCGAAATGCTTGTTTATGCTGCCTGGCATTGTAACACAACCATATCTTTCCTGAACTTTAGGATCCCATCTTAAAAAAAGCAAAACAAATCCACCTGGCTGGTGTGTGTACAACAGATCATTGCACCAGGAGTATGAAGAAATACTTTTATAACAACAATAATGATGTTGTTAGGTGAAATATGCATTAATGGTTGATGTTTGCATTTCCCTCCTCCTGTGGCCTGTTTCCAAACAAGACTGTTATTCATTCTTCCAATTAGTAGGGGACTGATTAAGGCTAGGTTGTTTCTTTTTCCTTCGTCACTGTACTGGATCTTGAATCAAACTCATTTGTGGTTGCCTGGTAATCAGTAACTACAAAAAGACTTCTCAGTCAGAAAAATCAATAGCTAACCCAACAGCAGGTAGAAATCTTTCATATTGTCTTCCTTCAATAGTCACTTATTTGCTTTTTCTTTTCAAAAATTCAGACAGCGCAAAGGAGGCAAAACTTATAAAATCCTGTTCTCTTTCCTATAAGATTTTTATTCATCCCAAAGCATGTCTTACTAAATCTATGTTGAGGTATTAGCTTATATTCATCAAGGTAACACAATAAAGCAATCTCGTTGCTGAAAACTTGAAGTACCTCTGAGCTGGAGAGTGCACCATCTAATGAATTGCTTTTGGGCAGCATTTAAGCAACATAGTCCAACAACAGAAGGTGGTTTGAAGGCTTCTGTTTCATAATGTTTTGTGTACGCAGAAACCAGCACCTTCAGGTAATAGTAACTTACCTGGTATCGCTGAGCTACTGCCTGCATTTATGCATCTTGACTGTCACAGAATCCCACTCCTCTAACGTTGTACCTAAGAAAACAGAATTTTGTTACCTGAATAAAAAACTTTAAACGATATCAGTAGGGCCAAAAGCCAAGGGAGTAAGAGCAATACCTGCTACTAGAAAAAGGAGCTGGTGTGGCAGGTTGCCCTGGCACCTCTGGCTGTGCAGACAAAGGAGCCTTCTCCTCCAGCAAAATGGCCAGAGACCACCACGGCCAGCTCGTGCTGACCCAGACCTGCTTTCTTACACAGAGCGCTTTATAGAAATACATTTAACAACTGAGTACTTCTAAATTCTTCAGAACAAAGTCATATAGTCTATCAAAACCAAAACAAACTTCTCGGAGAGTATAGACAAATACCAAAGCTAGGACTCTGGAAGCTGCAGCGTTAACATAAAAGGGAAGGGATCCAACTTCTGCAATTACAGAGGGCACTGGTCTGGTAACTTCACTATGCATGGATTAGCCTGATTTAAAACCGAACGAATTAAAACAACCCCTAAAGGTTTATATGGCATTACCACACTTTTTTTCCTATTGAATAAGGTAATACTTTAGATTAGAGAGGTGATTTTAGAGGAGTATCTTTTAAGTCAAAGCAATAGAAAACAATAACAAGTCATGAAATAATGCTAGTTCTATAGTTTCTGTATTATATGCTTTTTTTTTCTAGTTATCAACACTTGGACATAAAAATCTGACCAGAAAAAGCAGTAGCTGCAAACTGTAATTACTGTATTTGTACATTTGGGACAGTCAGAATGTTCTGGTGCTGCTTAGTAAGGAAAAACTACAATTAACAATTGTGATGAGCTGGTGCAATACTAAAATGATGGAAGTTAGAATTGATGTTTAAGTTTCTGATGTCATTATTAGAAAGTTATTTATTTTCATTTCTTTGTTTGTGTCCTCATCAATTTTTATATTTTTTATAAAGTCGTGCTAAAAGTACTCTTCTTTTCTTCCAATATGCCCTCCTGTGTACTAACACAAAGATATTGGAAGAGCAAATTGAAAACAGTTAGCTAAATAGTTTCATCATTCACTGTGAAAATAAAATGACCTGTTCTTTTCTGTGTTCTTTAAATCAATAACATCATCTATTTTGTTATAAACTCCACCTGCAGTCTTATGGTATCTAACAGAGAAGTGGCCTGTCTTTCATTTATTTTCTTCCCTTGCGTAACTTGCCAATTAATGAAAAGAAAGAGTGACCCTTCACTAAGACCATCAAGACAGTTTTATAGGAAGTCACAGACCTGATCTTCTGTTGCTCAGCACTGTTGAGAGTAATTCGATTTCTAGATGAAAATGTTCCATTTTAATAAAGGTCAACTTGAGTACACAGATTTTAAAGTGGGTCTGATCTACAGCCCTTAGTACAGTTCAGATCACTTCTGCAAGTACAGGTAAGAGGCTTCAGTAATTAGCCAGGCACAGACTTTTTCAAGGCACAATTCATATTCTTGCTTTGGAGAAAGAACTCTGAGCACAAGCAGGAGAGGAGATATTGTTCTGATTCTCAAGCCAAGAAGTGAAACCAAACCTCCTAGTCCAGCCTCTGGAGTTGCAGTCAGTGGGACTTGAATTCCTAACTCCTTCAATTTCTCTAGAAAACAGCATATATGCTCCATAGTCACATACCTTTTTGGAATGTTAGTATGTTTCTTAATTTCTTCTATCATTTCATAGTGCTGTAAGCTTACATTAGGCTTGAAGTTTCACTTGGAGAAGTTATAGTTGTAGAATTAAGTCCCTCTGACTTTCACAAAATCTGAAATGCTAGAAAATCTGATCATGGTCCCAAATCAGTCAGATTCTTGCACAACTTTAAAAGAAGTAACAATTAGGATGAGAGATCTGAATTGCTTCTCTTTTTTTTTTTTAGGAAACGTGTATGGCAATTATTGCTTTATTTACAGAATAGCAGCGAATGATTCCCCAAAGTTTTTTCAATTGATCTTGGGGCCTAGAAATGCAAGGTACATAATGGCAAAGAAACTCTTTATAGCATGGCTGATGCAGTAAGATACTTCTGCATTTAATAGTGTAAACGTAATGGTCTTCAGCAATTGATTCTAAACTGTCCTGTAATTGAGGGTGATGCCAACATAGTAGCTCAAAATAATATCTCATTAGATTCTACCTAAGTACCTCCTGTCTAGGACTTTGGAATTGTTCTATTATTAGACACCTTTGAACTCATAAATTTACAGTAAATAGCAAATAATTTACTCAAGTTATTTGTCTCATTCTCTAAACTGTTCAGTGGCCAAAGACAGCAGCGTGTGACTATGCATGCTGGTAAATAGATGCCAAATCCCATCCAAACCAAACAAAACAAATTGTTCTAATAAATATTTCATACTTTAGCGTTCATTACAGACAAGATTTCATTCCCAGTTTTCTGAATCAGAACTGTGAAACTAGTGAAGAAAAGCAGAAGTTAAATTGTCTTTCTTGGTCACTGTTTCTGGATGTTTGAGGAACTGCAAAAAAGCAGCCTGGTAAAGCATGCTTCTCTAACCACTATCTGCCATGCTATGGCAGGATTTCAAAGGAGTGTTTAAAAGGAGTGAATACATTTAAAAGTCTACCAGCTATTTTTAAAAGTACTACTTAATAATCTCAGCTGCTTAGGATTCCATTATGTCTAGCCCTCAAAATATTCTACTAAATATTAATTTTCTTTTTTTTTTCCCTAAGGGTGTAAAATAATATTTTCTGATGCCCTCACTATATTTCTGTTTTGCTTTCATCACATATTTATTTGGTCAGCAACCATCCTCGACTTAATTCTGGGAGCCACTGAAAATCTGAAACACTGAAATGTTTTGCAAATAAAATGATTTAGAAGTAACTTGCTGGGATGAAATACTGTCACTCCCTCTATTGCTGTGAATAGTGCAAGCATGCATATACCAAAGGCAGATTCGCTATACAATGACTTACTGAGAGGAAAATGTAGCCCCCAACTTGATAATTATGCTTGAAGATTACTATGTTTTTCTATTTCTGTTTCTTTTAAAAATACTCATCTTTCCTTCTTTCATAATGATTCACAGAGCTGAGTATTACGGTGATTTACACTGAAGCACACATCTCAGTTGTACAAATCAGCTGTCTCTAATGCTCTGTAACTCTGTAGATGGCACTACAAGTAGATTGAATTTGAATTTAATTATATTAGATTTTATCAGCTAATGTGTTGCATTTTATTTATCTAAAAATCTAAAATTATTTATGATAAACTATAGTTACGCAGTCTTTGGAAAGACTGGATTTGCACATTTAATGTTCTGGGTTCATACATTCAATAAGCATGTATCACTGTAGAGCTTCTGGACCTTTTTCTAAGCAAGAGGACTTGTGCTTGGGTGGCGCAGGGCTCCCAGCAGTGGCAGGTGCTCTCCAGCAAGGGGTGGTAGCATCTGCTCTGTGACAGTCAGCCCTGACTGTGCCTCAGCTGCACCAGCCTTGAGAAAGAAATTAGCAGCATAAAAAGGAAAGCGGAAGTCTGAGCATAGCACATGCAGGAGCCAACTAACTGGATGTTAACTTTCGTATTTTTATTTCCTTTCGCATTTATTTTGCTAGAAATGCTTTACAGTAATTACTAGTAGTTTAAGGGTAATCTTCACAGCAGTGGACATACAGCACTTAAAAGTGTTTTGGAACTGCTGCCATGAAAACACCTACAGTGTTGATCACATTGAATCTTGCAGGGATTTTATATCTAACTCTGGGACAGCAAATATTTGTGGGAATACAAAAATGATATTAAGCAATCTGTATAGTCAGAAAGGCCACGAAATTTTGATGAAGTCTTAAATAGAGTCCATCTGTTCTGAAATGACTCTATGATCTCAGCAGAATAATGTATTTTCCATTTCCTGCTGTTTTAAAATCTTGTTATCTAATCCAGCTTTTAGTGAAGACAAGGGGTTCTTTTTAACAATTATCTTACCGGAAGATCCCATTCTCCTCTTCCCTAACAAATGATCTGAATACTCTATGCACTGCTTCCATCTGAATGCTCCAGTAATTCCCTAGTGCTTTTCAGATACACGGTGTCCAAAGCAGGAACAGGAAGACCCAGGTAAGATTAAGTAACTTGCTGAAGACTCACATAAAAGTGTCACAGGGCGAGGAGCAGAGTCCAGCTCACTTGATGCTCAGTTCTGTTTCTCAAGTACATAACCACTTATTCTCTGTCCGTGTTCCTTGTACTTGTCTGAAACTGCTGAGACTGGATTTAAATTCCTTTCCAAGCTTCTGAGTCCTAACAGCCCAAAAGCTTCCTAAAGGTTGGGCAGTCTCACAAAATACGTTTCCCATTTACCCATCACTATCCAAACAAGAGCTTTGAAAGTCAGATGCAGCTGTGGTGCTTTTGGTGTGTGCATTGAACTGCTGCTCCCACTGAGAGACTTAAGGACAATGCACAAACAAAAATTGCTGTGTTTAGTTACTAACATATTATTGCAGGAACGGTACATCTGGGGCTGGGCAGTGCCTGGTTGTAGCTGCAGGCAGCTGGGCTCATGCCTGCCTGCCACAGGCTGCGTGCAGTCACCTGTGACTGACACCTCCCCAGGCAAACTTCATCCAAAACTCCATGGAAATCAGCGTTTTCTATTGCTGGCATGAACTTTGGATCTCACTTATGCGTGATGGAGCCAGACTTGGTATGATTTAGTTGCTAGACGTACAAGGCTTGGTATGCTGAGGAGTCAGTGCCAGCCTGGTGAAACTCATCTAAAACACCCAGAGGACTAAAGCAGTAGGCGAATGAGTGAATGGGAAACCAGTGGGATGCTCTCAGTGATGGCTTGTGAGGGACAAGTCCCTCATCCTCTGCTGCAGCAGGGCTGTGAGGAGGTTGTGCCTCGCCACCCCATGTTAACAGTGCCTAGGTTTTAAAAAGCTGGCTGTAAATCTGTGGTTTTTTAGGGTTTCAGGCAGCAGTTTGTTTCCACACCTTGGCAGTGTGGATGCCGTCCCCGCGTGACTGGGGTGAGGGCACACGGACACTCCCCACTCTCACAAGGGTCCTGCTGCCCCCTTCAGGGGAGGAAGATCATACAATCAGAGAATAGCTTGAGTTGGAAGGGACCTCAAAGTCCACCCAGTTCCACTCCCACTGCCATGGGCAGGGACACCTCCCACCAGCCCAGGCTGCCCAAGCCCCATCCAACCTGGCCTTGAACACCTCCAGGGACGGGGCAGCCACAGCTTCTCTGGGCAACCTGGGCCAGTGCCTCACTGCTCTTATTGTGAAGAAATTCCTCCTTATGTCTAGTCTAAACGTGTCCCTCTCCAGTTTACACCCATTGCCCCCGGTTCTATCCACTCCAAGCCTTTGTGAGCAGCCCCTCCTCAGCTTTCCTGGAGCCCCTTCAGGCACTGGAAGGTCGCTATAAGGTCTCTTTGGAGCCTTCTCTTTTCCAGGCTGAACAATCCCAACTCTCTCAGCCTGTCCTCACACGGGAGGTGCTACAGCCCTCGGATCATCTTTGTAGCCTCCTCTGGGCCCGTTCCAACAGCTCCAAATCATCCTTCTGTTGAGGCTTCCAGAGTTGGACACACCGCTCCAGATGAGGTCTCCCCGGAGAGGAACAGAGGGCCAGAATCCCCTCCCTCGCCCTGCTGCCCAGGACGCGGTTGGTTTCTGGGCTGGAGCGCACGTTGCCGGCTCATATCGATCTTCTCACCGACCCGCACCCCGATCCCCTCTCCTCAGGGCAGCTCTCCAGCACGCATTGAACTCGCGGGTTGCCCCGACCCCGGAGCCGGACCCCTTCCCCTTCCCCGCCCCGCGCTGAGGGCGAGGCCCGGCGGCCCCTCCTCGCTCCCGCCCCGCCCCCGCGGCCCCCGGGCTGAGGCGCCACCGGCCGAGCGGCGCCCGCAGGTGAGAGACGGGGGGGCGGGGGCGGCTCCGCTCGCACCGGGAACGGCGGCTCTTGCGGGGGCCGCGTTCACTTAGCCTTTCTTTTTGCATAGTCGGGCTTTAAGTTGGGGACGGAGCCCTTCATCGAGCTTTAAATTGTCGACAGAGCCCGCGCTCGGGCTTTGAAGAGGCGACAGAGCCCCCAGCCGGGCTTTAAATTGATGATATCCAAGGAGAACTCGATATCCGAGGAAAACTTGGAATATCTGCCTGCAAAAGGCCGGTTCGCGTCTTTTTTTTTTTTTCCTTTCTTTTCTGCTGCTGAACAGGTGATTCATTGCTAATCTCGGTCGGGTTGTGGCGTTTCTATCAAAGTGTTAATAAAGGGATTAAAGCGGTTTAATAGGTGCAGGGCGGCCCCTGGTCGCCGCCGTTGGGGTCTGGGGTGCCGGCTGGCAGGTGGAGGGGCTCCTGTATCAGGGAGCATCATCGCTTCCCTCCTCCACCAAAGCCCCGTGAGACCGAGACTCCCTTAAAGGACATGGAGAAGGCTGGAAAAGGCACTTTGAAAGCATTTTTTGGACACGCAAAGTAAATACGCAGCGTAAGGTTTGGGTTGGGTTGAGCAGTGAAAGCCGCTTCCCTCCTGCCAGGTGTGTTTTGTTGGGCTCTATCGCTACCTGCCCGGCCAGAACCAACTGTGCTGGGTGCCCGGAGATCCTCAGGTGGGGAAAATCCACACAAATGCGCCTGAAAACTGTGTTCTTCGTTCTGAAGCGGCTGTAAAATTTATTGCAGGAATTAGTGACCTGTGCTGGAGGCTGGAACATGAAACTTTCCTCAGAGTGGAAAGCAGGGTATTCTTGAACCTGTGTTGGTAACTTTACTTCTTTGTGCTAAAGACTCGTGATGATGCTGCTTTTAGGGAGAGTTTTGTTTTAAAAAGAAGCTATGAATTTATTTTTATATCTAAAAAGCAAAAGCATCGGAAATGTGTTGTATAACTTAATAAATAGAAATGCTGTATTTTGAAGATAAATAACAATCTGAGGTTGCAATTTGTTACTGTTTTTAAGCAAGCGAGAAAGTTTTTAAGAGGGGTCAATGATTCTAACTAGGTCAGAAACAAATAAATGCACAGTGTGGCAATGCTTGTGTCCGTGTTGGGGGTTTTGTTTCTTTGTTTAGGTGTCTTGACCTTTCAGATGTTGAAGTGTTGATCTGGAAGGTTTTATATAATCCCCTGTAGATGGAAGGTGAATGTGTTACGTGTCTGCGCTAAGACCTGTGATGCAGTGTGAACTTTTGCAAAGCATCTTCATTGCAGTAAGTGACATTAAAACTAGTATTTGCCAAGAGTCACTGCACACTGACAGTTTCCCCTATCTCAAAATGTAGAAAGGAAAATGAGAAGTATGTGTAATACCACTCTGGAAACAGTAAGCTAATACTGATTTCTCATGGCCATCGTAGCATGTTATTTCTGCTTCCAGAAGCCATCGCTAACAGCAACTAGGGTCATCGGGGGTTCTTGTAAAGCAGTGAATAAGCTTCTTAATTTTTTTCTTAATGAAGCTAATGTCAACACCATTAAGACTACAGAAGGAAGATACTTAATTCCCTAATGTATGTGGATATTTACGGTCTCATGGTTTGTGCTAAGTGAAAGAGCAGGTGCTGGCTGAGACCTAATTAGTTTAGGTGTTAGCCTGGAGACAGATGATCGCTGTCTTCTGTTAATGTGGGTATTTGTGTAATTGCTAGTCACTCTTAGATTATAAAAAAAAAAAAGAAAATAAATTATCCCCTGTGGAATTAAGAAAATCTCTACATTGAAGTCTTAGGTTTATTTCTTGGGTTACTTGCTTGACTTCAATTTAACATTACAGAATTTATCAAAAATACTCATTCTGATTTAAAGCATAGGCCGAAATCCTTCACCCAGCAATTCCTCCCTCAGTCTCATGGTTTGTGTTGAAGCTGCATTTTATCTTCCTGTGAAAACCTCCAGTCTAGCTGATGATTTGAAAGGATTTGTTTAGTGTTTCAGATAATAAAATGTAATGGTCAAACTGCACTAAGCATCTGCAGGGCTTTTGTATTTAAAGTGGCATTTGGGACTTCTTCTATATGGAAACTTTATGTGTGTGAATCAAAGACCGTTTTATTGATTGTAAGAAATCCACCTGGGAGCTGAGATGTGGAAGAGAGGATAGCCAATGGAATTGGTGGTGTTCTCTGGGTTAGAGGGTTGTCTGCTTCAGCGCTGCTTTGACTTAGCTGTGTGTGAGGATCTGTAAGTGATAGAGAGATAATCTATTAAACTGGCATCTGCAAAGTTTCAAGATGATTAATGGCTAAGCTAACAGGATGTTACAGTGTGAAATGGTTTGTAGCGACTGTGCACTTAGATAATTTTGTATTAAAATAAGGAAGTGCAACTTCTTCCTTAGATCGTTACGGTAAACTTCGTGAATGTTCTGTGTCTTCTGTTCGCTGAAAAATGTATTTTATGTTTTACATTCTGAAAACAATGAGGACATAGATCTGGGATTTCCTCATGCTCCTATAAAATAAACTACAACATTCTCACCTGGAAACAATGTCTTTTAAAAAAATAGTTATATAGTGCTTTTATCTCATACTAAAAATCATGGTCACTGTTGTCTCTAGAGAATTGTTTATCGCTTCAAATAGCTGTTGCTTGCCTTTTGCTTCTTGTATCCTGTTATATCCTGTGATATCCTATTATTTGGGATGCCTGTTGCCATCCCGTCTTCCCGAATCACCTTGAGTAGGATCTGGCTTTGTCCTGCAGTGCAAAGCAGCAGGGTGGTCTCTGTATGCGGGCAGAGGAGCAAGCAGTACCTTTGATCTTTCCTTTGGAAGAGTTTTTCTTTGCCTAGTAAGTGTAACATACAATAGGGTAAATATGCTGTAGTAATATTTCCTGCATATAATATGTAGGTTGCTACTGCTGAGTGTTATCTCTTCAGAGTTTGTAAAGTTAAAGTGTTAAGAGGTGAAATAATTTCATCTAGGTTACCCAAAGATAAATGGCAAAGTTTAGGTTGAACATGGGTTTGCTGTTGTTTTCCTAATCGACCCATAGCTTTATTTCAGCAGCTTGGAGTTGTGATAGGAGATTGTGTCAAAACATATCCTTCAAGCTTATTAATTTTGTTTAGCATTGTTTCAGTAGCATTTTTATGAAAATCATACAAATCTCTTATGCGGCAACCAAGATGCTGTTCTGGTATTTACAGCATAGGCCCTGCAGTTCAGAGGCTTCAGGTCTGCTGGTGCTTTAAAGACAAAACGAAGTCGCAGCTGCCCCTCGTGATGCAGGTCCAAACACAGCATTTTTTCCTAAGAGCTTGCTTCTCAGCTAATGGCCAAAGTGTTCCTCTCTTTAACGCTGAAAGGAAGATTACGGAACAGCTGTTAAATGCAGCTTCTGGTCTGTGATTAGGGAGAAGGAACAAACGGTGTGTTTAACTTCTGTTTCTGGGCGTAAAAATAAATAAGTAACATGTTGTAGTTAAAAGCAGGAATAGCAAAGATGATCAAGGCTGTGGCTAATGGTGTAAGTCAGAGAAAGGCAGCGAGTTTCTCTGAATACTACTGGCTGGTTCTGGCAGCTTCACCATGAAGTGCCCCAGTGCTGTGTGCATCTCTCTGTTCACTGTAGTGTAGATATGTTTGCTCTGCTCACATACCTTGCAGGGCCTTCTGGTAAAGGTAATTGAACGAGATAATTTTCAGACTTGTTCTCCCGTGTCCTGCATCACAGTTTGTTTAAGAGTAGTGATAGGGCCTTGTACCATCTTCTGTTCCGTGTGATGTTTGATATGTGAGTTGTCATTCAGTCCACAACAAAAATTTCTCTCTTTTTTTTTAATGCTGCCTTATAAAGCTGCAAGCATGCTCTCATAATATAATCAATACGAAAATGTAAGGTCTTAAGACTGTGTGTTTTATTTCAAGGCAGAAGACAATATAGTCAGTGTCATACATAAATGAATTTAGAAATTGTTTACATGTCTGTATAACTTTGATTTTAATTTGTTACTTTTCACTCTGAAGATAGGTATGGTTGGACTCAATGATCTAAAAGATCTTTTCCAACTTAGTGATTCTATGGTTCTTTATAATTAATAATGATTAGATAACATTTCAATGAGTTAAATAAAATATTTCAGTAAGATGCTCTTCATTTGTAACATAGCCTATTTGCTTAATGTCTAATCTGTGACTTTAAATTTTCTGCTTTATTTATTTATATAAAAATATGGTATATTCATACTACAGGGGTTCTTTTAAAGAATTAATTGAGCAAACCACCTAGCAGTTGACTAATTCTTACTCAGGTACAGTTTTCCACCTGAGTAACCCAATTGTTAAGGAAATAAGGGTACCAGTAGAATGACAAAGCACGTGGAAGGGCTGGGTAATGAGTGCACCTGGGAAGGAGCCGGCAAAGGTGGATTCTAGTAGGCTGAGCTCATTGAGGTTTATTTAAAGTCAGCTGAAATTAATGGAAATGGGCAATAAAACTCTGGTCATTTAAATTCCAGGTATTCTTAGCACCTGGCTCATGTCAACCTGACTCTATCTGCTATGGTATTTCAGGCAGCACCTGCTTGCTGAAACGGGCTCAAACTTAGTCAGGCTCTGAGGGGAAAAAATTATTGGGTCAAGTTGGAAGAAGATGAACTTAGTACTGGATTTTTTCTGTGTGTCTGTGTCTTTTTTGGTGTTATTGCTACTGAGTTTATGTGGGCTTAAATCAAAAAAATAAATTCCAGTAGCAGAACAGAATTTCTGTTTCAATTTCCTCATTTGAAAGGAAGCTGGGGTACGACTATCAAAACTTTCTCACTTCCTGACGCTTTCTGCTTGATCTCCTCCTTTGCCAGCATTTTTAGCCTGCTGCCATAAGCAGTGACTGTCATTTCAATGCCAAGGAAGCACACATATGTTTGTGAGATACAGATTTATTGGAGTAAACCAAAATAAATGCCTGAAGACATAGAAATGTATGTAGTCATTACTGGTATGTTTTAATCAGGACCTGGGATTTGAGGTGAAAATGTTTAAAAAATGTTTATCATGGATAAAGCTAGTGAATCAATTCTGATACTTGAATTGCACAAGTTCTTACGGTCCTGATTATTCTGTGTGAGGTTCGGGATTATGGGGCCTGATTTTGCTCTGTTTTGAAGTATCTATATAGTACATGACTTCAACAGTTTTGGGTTTGTTTTTTTTTTCAGCATGGGCTTGTGTATATACAGGAGGACACATTTTGTGAGTGTCCTAGAAACTTTAAATTCCTTTCTTCTCACAAGTTACATAGAAATGAGTAATTATGGCTGTGTAAATTAATATTTTTTTCTAGAAATATTTTTATACAGCTTTGAATTTAAATGCAAGAGGAAATGCAATGGAGGGTGTGATTTTTATGGTGTAGCTAAGCTGGCTCAACAAGCAGATGTCACTGAAAGTGGGCAGCGCTGCTGGCTTCCTGCCCCTGTGCTCCCACCCCTTGCTGAAGTCAGCACTGATTCTTCTCTGACCTGCTGAAACTAAATGGGCAAACCCCTATTTTTTTAATAGGATAAGGAAGTTTTTTTAAGTCTGATTTTCCTTTTTTTTTTTTTCCTCTGTAGGAACAGAACAGCCAGACTAGAGGAAGTGGCAAGAACGTGTATGTAAACTTCTGGAGAGACAGATGGTAACGGTTCCCTCCTCTTCAGTGGCGGTTGTGCTGTAAAACTGTGCTCCTGGTTATCCAAGCAGTAAGTTATGCTTCTACAGATGTGCTGGAAAAGTGACCTGGACTGTGTTTTGATTTGAGATATTGCCAATTGAATTGTTAGCTCACTTTCAGTACCTCTTAAGAAAGTGCTCTGCTCCTCTGCTTTACTTGTACAGCAGGAAATGAATGTGAAACTATTTCACTGTAGTACTTTCAGAAATCAAATTTTTGGCAAGTTCCTGACTATCATCCTGTTTTGGATTTAGTAGTTTTTATTTTTAGTCTATGAATTGCAATACAGCAAGAATTACAAATTCCCCACTCCCTTTTTCCTCAGTATGCTGCACTTATAAGACAGAAGCAACATTGCAGTGCTATAGCAACAGTTGTGTTGACATATATTGTGATTCAGTTAACAAAGTGCAGTGTTACTACATGTAACATAATAATACAAAATTCACAGCTGTTGAAAGGTAGTCAAAGCTCAGAGTTGCTCTGAGAAAGTGAGAGTTTAACTTGATAACAATATAGACATGTTGTTTAGCTTTCATGAAGTCGGAAAAAACCCCAAACCTGTAGTAGCTTTGTAAAAATGATGCAGTTCTTACAGTGCCAGGATAGGCAAAAATCCCCACTAGTAGTTTTATTTTCCCTGGCAAGCTTATGTGTTGTTTACTTGCATGTTCAGAGCTCACTTGCAGAGTTGTACAACATGATTTAGTGACACAGGTTGTCAGTGTGAGCAGAGCCGCATGTGGGTGTTAATTGCTTCTTGTCAGGTGCAGACCAGTAAATTAACAATGTTGCTAGATGAAGGAGATGAAATTGCAATTCATGAATAAGATACTGGAAGAGTAAAGGGGAAATTTTACTTTTCAAGTTTCTGGGCAGATTTAGGCAAAAATTAAAGAGTTGGTCTTTTCTTATATTGGCTGTATATTCTGTGACTGTTTATCAGGCATGTTTACACAGGGAATCTGGATGTCATTGTAGCTAAACTGGTTTACCAGAGCATCATTAAACACTTGTTTTACATGTTGAATTAGTTTTTTGTCCTACATTTATGTAGGCTGATGTATTTAAAAATGCATTCTGCTGTACTTATTACTTACATTGAGATATGGAACCTTAATCTGTGATGCCTGAGCTTTGCTTGGAGTTGTCTCTGCTGCCAATGAAAATACACGTGTGTGTGTGTGTGTATGTATACACACACATATATGTATGAATAAAGAAAACAAAACTGTAATTTCTGTAGGCTGCAGAATCTAAAAGATACTGCACTCCAAGGCAAGGAGTGAGGCAAAACNGGAATCTAAAAGATACTGCACTTGTTTCCTTTCATCTTTCTGAATGGCTTCTCTCTATCAGTATCCCAGATGTCATTCTTTGGGCTTGTGCATTTACAAGACGATAACCAATGTTTTAAGAATCATTTGCCAAAACAAATCCCAACCAAAAAAACCCCAAGCAAACATTGGCTCTAGGAAGTATGAGAAATTGGGGAATTGTAAAGCTGGGAATCAGTTAATTTGCATTCTTTTTCAAACCAAGGCAAGGAGTGAGGCAAAACTTCTCTAGTGCAGTGTGTTCAGCATAGCTTTCAGCATGTTGAAATAACAGTGTTGAGTTCAAGTAGCTGGAAAGAGAGTGAAGTGTTGCAGTTCTTACATGCTATAAAAACATTCTTGCTAGAAATAGGGCTTTCAAGAGGGGAAAAACGTGAGAAGCTGTGGGAGGAGGAAGGATTTCTTTAGCTGTTGCATTGCCCTCACAGCAATGGGATAACTGTAGGTTGCAGAGAAGACACAATTCTATTGTATGATACTACAGTGGACCTGGGAAAAACTTGCCCTGATCCAGAGTCAGGCTAAGTTAATGACAGTGTTGAGGTGGAGATACCGTAAAGGGGGAAGGCAGTATCTATCTTCTAGAAATCTGGTGTGTTAAAGGCACTTTTGAATACAGCTACCTAACACACCAGAGATCAAGTTGTCCAAGAACATGATGGAGTTGCTGTAAGCTGAATCCTGCTCTCAGAGCAGGGGAAGCATGCAGACTCTGTGTGGGGAACAACTGCATCCCTCTTTTCACTATTATGGTTGAATTTTACTAAGTTCTACTCTTGTATGCTAGTTAGTGGTGCTACTGCCTTGATTTTTGCCTTCTCTGCAAAACACTAGCTGGATGTATTCGTGTCCACCCTGTGTGTGAGTGCTTTAAACACTTTGGGGTTCTAGGTGCTGCCTCTCAGGGCTCACTCACTGAGCCTGGATCTTGGGAACAGCTGCCCTGGATTGCTGCTGACACTCTGCATGTATTTGCAGCAAACTTCTCTGGGGTCCCATCTGCTAGAAACACTTAACTCTTGGAGCCATGAGGTGACAGTCACAAAGATGCACAGTTAGTTGTGGGGCAATTTTTAAAGCAGTTTTCCAAGTGATGCTGGAGATGAGTGGTCAGTGCAAAACAAACTATGCTGTATGCGTTCCCCGAATGTCTCTCCTTTAGAGTATTTGTTGGGTTGATACTCTCCGGAGATCCCATTTCTTTATTTCTGTACTTGATGCCCACAGGCTTTTCTTTGCTCCAAAAGAAGGATCTAAGCAGGCTTTGATTCTTTTGCCATTCCCGCTGCTGCTGTGTGACCCTCTGGTCAGTCACAAACCCTTGGGTGGTCTGTTGCATGGTTACCACACAATTTAAGCTCATACCTGAAAAACGGGTTTTTACAGGCATTAACTGCCTGTTCTGCTAGGGAACGGCCCAGGTAATTGTGGATAGTCTTTAATGATGTCTTATTCAGCAGCAGAGCACCACTCCTCTCTCCATACAATGCCATACAACCAGCCTTTCCAAACGGTGTTCCCCTTCTTGAACAAAAAAATTATTATGTTTAAGGAGAGTTAGTAAGGAACTTCAGAATAAGTGCGTAGGTTCCTGTGACAGTCTTAAGGAATTTGTGATTGCAGGGCAGAGTTGCTTATGATAGCGTTTTTTTCCTCACCCACTCCAGGAGCGTGTACAGTCAGGCTGCCTGTATATCTTCTAACATAAATGTATATTCTTGCATCAGGGGAGTACCTCAGTAATTACGGCCATGCTAGGTTTTAGACAATAATAGGGCAGGGAACAGATCTATGTTCTAACCTAAGAGGAAGGCTGCACAAAGTGTTGCCAGGGAACAAGCTAAAATGACTTAGTTATTACCTGTGTATCATGTTATCCTACATAAGGTAAATGCGATACAGGTTATTCTACTTTCCTTTACAGGAGGTTATAAGTTTGTGCATTGGCGGTTACTATGGAAGATTTACATACTATTCATCCTTGTGTTGTAATCGATCTACTACTATTTATTTGTGTAAAGAGGTAGTAACTTTTCTTTACCATGTTAGCCTTTTAAAAAAAAACACAACCCAACCTTTCAAATCTGGGTAATTTGGATAGACTGTTTGTAGAACACAAAGTACCTTGTTTGCCTTTTCATTGGAAGCAATACTTGTGTCAGAATGATCACAAGATGTAGTTTTATGTAGTGCTTGGAATATCTGCCTGTATTCCCATAAACTATGAATTATTGTTAATTATTTTCTATGTTGCTTTATAGCTAATGCGATGGAAAGGTAAGCAACAGTGATTTTTACCCATCCACACTTTCTCTGTTTAAAAAAAAAAACAAAAACAAGCCTTGTTTAACAAGGTAGTAACCTGGATGGGGAACACCCTGTGTGCCATGTTGCCAAACATAGCTTTTGGTTGTGAGTTTTCAAAAAAAAACAACAAGAAAAAGGCATTTCAAAACTGTAAGGCTCATCTTTCACTTGCCTTATGAATTTTGATCTATTTTTGGCCTAAGTTCAGTTTTTCTCTGCAGTCAAGTGCTAAAAGCTTTGTTTAAAAGGGAATTCTGTGATTTGGTGTCTGCAAAAATGCCCGCTATTATTAATATTCTGATAAAGTGCTAACTCTGTTAGCCAGCAGGCCGAATCATTCTGATAACTTCCTTCCCGTCTTAATGGAGACGTCGGCAAACTTTTCAGCACTTTCCTTGGGTCTATAACTTACATTTTTACATTTACTTCCCTACAATAAAATGTTCCTTTTAGATTTCAAGCACGTTAAATGGACGACTGTGCTTGAATACACTTGTATGTATATTTAACAAAGAGACTGATGAAATTATTGGTATAGTCCAACATATACGTACCTGAATATGTATCTCATCAAATGGTAACTACTTACAGTCATTCTAAGGACTCGATTAGATTTTTTTTTTTTAATTAACAAAAATACATACCAGACATTTTTGCTTACATTTTGTGCTTTCCCTTCCTCATTTCTGACCTGTTATGGTGTCTGGATGCTTAGACTTAATGTGGTGATAAAGTAGTAGCAGTCTAGGTGTAAGCCATTATTTGATTTAAATAAATGTTAGAGCTTTTTTTTTTGTCTTTATGTACTATGTAAAGTAGCTAAAAATGTAGATGTGCCTGTTTTATGCATGATTTAGGTCACTGAAGGGTTGCATATGGTTTATGTTTTTCCTTACTCTGGAAAATGCTTTTAGCTCCTGGATGAAGCAGGCTGGCTCAGTGACAGATATGAGTACAGGATTTGTCATATTGTGCATTATATTATATTTCTCTTTCAAGCATCATAGTATTTAATAGTGAAACTTCGTGAAAATCAGTTAAATGACTTAAAACCAACAGAAATGTCTGAGGAAAGTGTTAGTGTAAAAGTGCTTGCTGGATTTGTAAATATTTGTGGAGCTTGTTACTTCAGAAGCACTCACACGCACATAAAAGTTTGGCCTTTTCTTTCTGATTGGGAAATCATCTGACTTTCTAGTAGTCAAATGCAAACATAATTTCTGTTGAGATTAGCCTAAGGAAGGTGTGCGAGATGTGCATTGTGAGCTAAAAAATAGTCACAAAATGCTTGTTATTTTTTTTCCATTTGTATCCTTGGCTCCCTTTTGACTAAAAGCATCATATAAGCATTTAAAATTGTTCGTTTGATAATTATGCTTTTAAATTGTTCTTAAAACTCCTTAGATTAATCCTTCTCCTTTTCCTGCATTTCAATTTGAACGTTTGGTGTGCATCTTACTGTGCAGCTGTTTTAAGTAAAGAACACTTTAGAAGACTTATTTTTTTTGTAACATGAAATTACTGGGCTTTCAGGCAGCAAACTTGAAATGTAATTTAGTGGTAGAAGCATAAACCTAACAGTCAAAAGATGTGAAGAATGTTCCTGGGGTGATTCTAGCAAGTTGGACTTTTTTTTTGGCTTTTTGCTGTTTTTGAGTTTTGGTAGAAATGAGTACATGAAGTTTTATTTACTCATCTTGGAGGCCCCCAGACAAAAGTGGAAAGTGTTCTGGACATTAACAGTAATTTGGCTGCTGGAAGTTGCCCAAAATACTGGCAGTCTGTTCTTGCTCTTACTGAAAAATAAAGTAGCAGAGTTGGGTTTTTTTTTTTTAATAAGCTCAAGTCGGCTTGGATCCTGCTCAGCAGCCTGCTGAGAAAGTCATCACTTCTAATAGCACAGTGCCCCAGGGACCGCTGTAGGGCATTGACTGGCTTAGTACTGACTCAGAGCCTAAATTGTTGACACTGCTAATCTAGAAAAATGATGCAATTATGACTCTCCTCCCTAGTCTCGGGAAGCATCTTGGGTCTCCTCATTCACAGCTCCGGTTTTCAGCGATGAGGTGAGCCAGTCTGACTGGGGTGAGTCTTCCTTGCTTGCATATATTAAATACGACTGCCTAGAAACAGCTGTATGCACATAATGAAAGAATGATATGATGCAGTTTATAGCAGGTGGTGGCAAGGGGCAGAGGAGGAGAAACTCGTTGAGCAAAAATTACTGGAGAAACCTCTGTTCCAGAGTCATAAGCCAGATCCTATGGATTTAACTGTTTAAAATAAGCAGCAAGAGTTTCCTCTCTAGATTTTTCTTCGTTGAACTAATTTAAACTACATGTCCAGGGAGAGGAGGGTGGTGATTTATGAATAAACATTCATTTGCTGTAGTAGGTATTTGTATGTGAATACATCTGTCTTAGTGATACCTCTCGCATCACATGTGGGCCTCTCCCCGTTATATTAGGATTTGTTTGCTTGAGCAATGAGTTGTACTTTAGAAATAAGGAAGTGGCAGTAATGATACTTGTGTCAGCTTGAACCTTATGTGAAACCAAAGTGATCGTGTTACAACTGTGTGAAAGGAATGAAAGGAACTTCATGAGTTCATCCACTGTTCTGTCTTGCCGTTGCTCAGAGATACTGATTTCAACTGCTACTGAAAAAATCGGTGTTAAAGGAAAGACTCCACCTCTTCTGTAACTGAATTTACAGCACCAGTTCACTGTGGTGCCTTTGTAACCTTCATGTCTGTCAGTGGGAATTGAAGGATTGGCATTCTGCTATCCTTAACATTATGCATACTTATATAATTATATATTTATTTTTTAAAATATAAATTATCATGCAATAACTTAATTATTATTTTACGTGATATTTAAAGCCCAGCACTATAATTCCTGCCACAGCTGAACAGACATTCTCCTCCAGGTATTATATCAGTTTCTGGAGTAGGAGATTAGAAGTCTGATAAAAAATTTAAGTGCCAATACAGATGTTTACTGTAATACATTGTTATAGTCCAAAATTATGTCTTACAGGTTTGGGACTGCTCTATTCCTAAAATGCCTTGTAAGTATTCATTTATTTTGCTGGCACCTTGTGTGGATGGATGATGGTATTAGGTCAATTCCCATGAGAGAGAAGAAAGAATACCACTTGCTCAGAGCCAACCAGCATGCAGAAAGTCTGTGGGAGACCCAAAAGCTAGGAAATGGGCTTTGAGTTCTTTGCTTTAGCTGTAATTGTCATCCTTCTCATATGGGGTTTAAGGACTTCAGAAGGTTTTGTGAATTTGTATCTACACAGGATGGAGAAGATGGGATTACAGACGAGAAAAATACCTCTGGAATTTATTATACTTTTACCACAGGATGTGGGTTTTGAAATAATGTTCTTGGGTTTTGGCAGTGTTTGGATCTCAGGCCTGCTCTTGAACCATGCTGAACAACTTCAGTGAAAGTTAGAAGTAACCAGTGTTTTGAAAAGAGGAGAGATGGCTGTGACACTAAGTGGGTGATTTGTACTTCTCCAGGAGCTCCCTAAACTTCCAGGTGATATTTGGCCAGTGAACTATCAAACTTGGATTCTCTTCTCAGGTCTTCTTCTAATATGCTTCATAGCATAGTTTTTCCCTATGTGTAACTACTTGTTCTTGTCTTGAGTTTTTATGGAGAATGTGAAGTCTTTGAATCAGAGGATATCTTTCAGGAAACTCCCAGCAGCTCAGATCTTAGAGCTATGCAAGTCCATTATTAGTTTGTGCTTTATTGGGGTATAACATTCATAAAAACTTATTTGCTCCCTAAACATCAAAAGATAAACCCATGGATTTTACAGTTTAATTACATTTTCATTAAAGGATATTGCACTTTCCTCTGTTTTGAATGGTTACTTTGTAGACTTTCTGACTGCCTGTCACTTTTAAGTTTTTGTCTTATGATGCCATTTGACCTGCTTATAGCTGAATTGGTGAAATCCACTGTTGTGTTATTAGTTTGACACATTTTCTGTCTCCTGTGGTTGATCCTATATGGTTTCAATTCTATAGTGCCTTTCACTCAGGCTTGTTTTGGTGTAAATCCCTGTCACTACCAAGCAACCAGATGGGGGTGCGAAGGTGCTGAGAGATCTTTAGATACATCCAGACTGAGTTTTGCCAGAGAGCTTCCACAGAAGCTGGAGAGCTGCAACTGTAAGAGTGGGAACTGTGTATTCTTGTAGTAAGGATGTTTCTGTTATCGCATTTGCTTATTTAAAAAGATTCAAGTAGTTTAAATCTGAACTACTGTTTCCAAAGCTCTTAATTAACCTCTGGTACCAGGTAGAAAAGCCCTAATTGCTGAAACTGAAAACCGCTCTGGCAGTGCTAGTAACTCTTAGACCTGTCAGAGCAAGAGAGATTGTATCAGAAACTTTTGGAGACCTTGTTACTTTGAAGACGAGCTCTGTCTGTGTTCTTACTGCAAACTTCCTGCATTCAGGAAGTAGTTCCTGCATTAATTAAATCTTATTTCTAAGAGTCTAGAAACCAGTCTTTTTGTAGAAATCCAGGGGAAGATCTCATTTCGCGTGAGTTTATAAGACAGTGGTAGCCAAGTTCAAATGCAGAAAGGGGTAAAAAGAAGGGAAGTGAAGGCCATTCAGCAAGTTGTAACACTTACTGTCAGCATGTTCCTTCATGTTGTAGTTTAGGAATTTTAAAATGCCTTTTATGGGAGAAATCAATACAATCTCGACTCTTCTTGTGGTTTTCTATGTAATTTTGAAGGCGGTATGGGAGAGGAAGTAGTGCCAGTTTTCTCAAATGTTATTTGCTTTGTTCTGACTTTCTTTTTTGTTTCTAAGCTTTTCTGTTTTCTGCCTCGGACATCTCTGAATAAAGTAAACTTTAAGCTGAGCAGCAGTTCCATTTATAAGTCCTTACTACCATTTAGGATAAAATGCAGTAAAGTTCAAAGAAGCCTCTTAGTATTATAATTTTAGTTTGATTTATAAATGTTTGCTTATTTTAAAAAAAGGCATTATGAAATATATTTTCAGCACTTCTGAAAACTAATGATGTTTCTTAAATAAACTATATGTAGCTGAGAGGTAAATGACTTCGGCAGTGTTCTAAAATGTGTGAAGGATCTGTCTGTTAAGATGTAGTTGAAATATAACACGATATTTTAAGAATACAAATCACACTTTTGTTTTACAATACTTTTGTTCAGTTAAAATTATTGCAATGAAATGTGTTTTGTATATATTTGATATAAAATAGTTCCAAGCTGTACAAACGACATATTATGCCAATATATTTTGCCCCAGAAGACTTCACATGGATGTCAGTATTTCAGTTCAGAATATTTATTAGTGAAGTCATTTAAAATGATTCAAGATATTTCTTGCAGAATGTGTCACTTCTCAGTGTAAATGGGATTAATTTGAGCTAAATAAAGATATTTCTCCAACTGTGGATATTCAGGATGAGCATTCAGATTAGGGCTCCAGCACTATTGGTGTTGTTGCCGTGCCTACTAGCCGGGTAAACTCTGGAGACACAAGGCAACTTTTAAGTTAATAAATAAACTAAGTAGATAACCAGAAACCCTTGGTGCACCACGGTGTTTCTTTGCAGAGGTTTGTGGAGATGCCCACTGAACCAGTCAGAAAGTCTGAGTAAGGACAGTGTGAGCTACTGAGCTAAGGAAGTTTCCCTAAAACTTAAACAAGAACTACTGTCATGTCCTTTTCTTGCCCATGCTCTGGTTCTCCAAACCTAAAGCAAAGGAGTAATATTGAAAAAATAAATTAGCAGATGGAGGTGTTACAAAGGAGCAAAAGGGAACCTTTTTTTTTTTTTTTTTTAGTACTGAAGAGGTTTTTTTCCCCACCTTTTAACAGTATGAACTTNACTTGCTGCTTATCGCCAGCCTGGTCTCTGTGTCTCTGAGAAGCTTCAGCAGTTACAAAGATGATTTTTTTTTGTTTTGTTCCTCCCTCCCCGATGTAAAGCATTTTAATCTCTTGTTATCTTTGTTTCTAACATCTGTGTGTGATAGGAAGCACACTGTCCTCAGGAACTGCAGCAAATCTTGAATGTAGATGTTTATCAGGGGTACTGGCAAAAGTTATGGGTTTATGCATATCTTTAAAAATAACATAATCTAAAAAAAAAAAGAACTAGTGAAACTTCGTGAATTTGGCGTAGTCCTTGAATTAATTTTCCAAAAGATAACTAGGTAAATCACATGTGCAAATTGCTACAGTTAAGCACCTTTGTAAATTTTGAGAACAAGGGTTCCAGATCCTTTAGCTTCTCTTCTGAAACCCAAGAAGAGTGTTGTTTGTGTGATGGTTTTAAACTGTCACACTATATCTTCCTAAAAGGCATTATGACATTTCTGGGACTAACTATTTGGGCATCCTCTTCCCATTCCTAGCTGAATACCAGGAAACTGCCATCCCATAGTGCTCTCCAGACAGCATTGACCTGCCTCAAAGGAACATGAGGCATCTCTCTGCTGATTACCAGAGACTCATCCCCAATAAGGATCAGGGTACATAATAAGGTGGAAGTAAAGCAGCAGCTTATTTGGGCATTCCAGATTGAACATGTAATAGTGGTTAAACAAAGTCTTATTTTTATCTGCTTTTGCAGACGCACAGACACAGCAGATTTGCATCTGCCTTTTCAGAAATGTCTTAATGTTTTTAACTCTCATCTGTCTCCAAAGGTGCCAGAAGACTTGGTTAGGATCCTGATCTTTTTTACTAGGAGCCACCTCCAGTTCCTTTCTAACATTTACAAACACTGATGCCTGTTGGGCTCAGCTAGGTGGAACTAACTCCTGACCAAGAGGTAATGGGACTTGGTCACAATTGTCCCAAGGCTGAGATATGAACTGGACATTTAACCCGCTGTAACAGAATGGAGTGCCTTTTTTGAGTGGTGGCTAAAGTATTTTGTATATCATAGCAAGAATGTCACAGGGAAGTACTATAGGTTTATTTGAAATCTTTTTGTAGTAGAATCATAGAATTGTAGAACCATAGAATCACCAGGTTGGAATCCTGGATCCACTGGATCATCAAGTCCAACCATTCCTGTCAAACACTAAACCATGTCCCTCAGTACTTTGCATCCTCTCTGACAAATGTGCCAGATTATTTGGCAGCTTCTCTAGCTTTTCAGTTTCCAAAGTGGGTTTCTAGTAAACAACAAAGTTAATGTTGATATTTTCCCTTCCCAGCACAGCTATTTAACTTGTATCAGGTTTCCCACTGACATCTTAATTCCAATTACCTGCTCTGGGCCTCTTCTCTGGGTTGTTGTTTCAACCCTGCTGTATAACCATCTACGCCCCTTCTTGGTTCCTGTCCCTGGTGTGTGCTGTGTTCAAACAGTGAATAGTGGGTAACCGTGCCTCCTGCTGGTGCTTGGTACTTTGCTGAGATGTTGAACTTTGGTGTTCTGTCATATCCAAACAGCTGTTCCCATAGTACATGTAAGGATGATAAAACAGGAAGGAAAGAAGACAAAGCAAAGAGCTGTTATGTATGATACGGATTCCCCAGCTAGAGAGCTGGTGTGCTAAGTTCAACAATGCTAACCCGGCCATGTCTTCTGATTGTCTGCCTACCTGGAGATAAAATTTTCTGCTCGTGACATGATAGGAATGTGCCTTTCTGCCCTTCTTGTGCTCCCAAACAAGAAAATCTAGTCAGCAAAATCTCTTTATTTCCACACTAGCAATAGATAAGTCTATCCAGAGCTGCACAGTGCAGGGAAGGAATGTTTTTTTGTTTTTTGTTTTGTGTGTGTTTTTTTTTTAAGTGCTGGTATTTGATCTTGTGTGTAATAAAACTTTCATTATCAAGAATGCTCTAAAAGTTAGTAAAATGTTCTTCGCTTTTTCAGCAGAGTATCCTTTGCTGTCACACAGGCTTTTCTTGAAAAACACTGAGACCAGTTAGTGTGAAGATGATACCTCTCACCAGTCTTCAGCTGCCTTCTCAGACGTTTCCCCTGTCATTAAGGATTTCAATCAAGTTATGTTCGTGCTGCAGCCTGCCGTGCTATAGTTAAATACCTCTTCCTTTGTTGGTTGTCTGGGTAAAAGGTTCATAATGTTTTGAGACAGAGACTGAGGATTTTTTTCTTCCTTGAGCTACAAGGGGAAGAAATAGAAGTGCTGTTAATGCCTATAGTTGTTCTTGGAGTAAAGATTTGCTCTCTTGTTGCAGGTTGGTGTATGTGAATCATCAAAAGATTCAGTGTTAAGGATCCACATCTGAGTGGGCTGCACTCAGACTGCTGCAGGAATTTCAAAATGATTGAACAGACCACAGTGGGGTGGAGAAATACTGATTTTGCTGATGGATCCAGTGGTCTGTAATGGTAAGCAAACAACAAGCACATGTGTTTTTTATCGATAGTCTTAGTCAGATTTAGGAGCGTAAAACCCCGGAGTAATGTTATGCAAAGCTCAGCATTACAGCCCAGGTATAAAGTACTTTCTCAATGGCTGCGC
Source organism: Piaya cayana (assembly GCA_013389865.1). NCBI lineage: Eukaryota > Metazoa > Chordata > Aves > Cuculiformes > Coccyzidae > Piaya > Piaya cayana. Next base: position 403,531 of record WAAB01001398.1, read on the forward strand.
GCAGCCCTCAGGATTGGTTAGATACCGATCAGGGATAACCTTCACTAGGGTAGTGGCTGTGTACTTCACTATGCCGGAAAGTTACTCTGTGGACTTCATGTGGCTCTAAGACAGGAACTGCATAGCTTTATAGAAAAGTGACTTTTACCATATCCTTTTCTGGTGAGTTGTGTGTTATTTAATGGTTTTGGTATTAACTAATTCTCTTTTAAAACTAGTCAACTGGACTTAGTATCAGCAAAATCAGAGGATAAAGCTGCTTGAGGGAAATTTAATTTAAAAGTATCTACTTTGTTTTTGCTGTTGCCAGGTGAGATACCAGTGCTTCCCTTGGTGAGTCAGTGCTTTACATGATGTGGGTTTCCAGTAGCCTGTTGGAGTTGGGAACAGTAGGGCTGGGTGTCAAGCAAAGCTTTGAAAATGGTAAAATGAAAGATAAGATGAAACAAGAAGAAAGGTAGTGATTAGATCTGTGTTCAGACGTTCCATTATCTTGGTAGACAATCAAAACTTAGTTGGAAAAAAAAAATNCTAAGCTGGTTTTCCTTCCATATTACATATTTGCTGATCTGTCATCCGAAGTCCCAACTAATATTTTACACTGTTTTGAAATATACAGTGTTTTATCAAAGTTTTTCCTCTTGGAGTGTGTTTTTTTTTTAAGTGCTGGTATTTGATCTTGTGTGTAATAAAACTTTCATTATCAAGAATGCTCTAAAAGTTAGTAAAATGTTCTTCGCTTTTTCAGCAGAGTATCCTTTGCTGTCACACAGGCTTTTCTTGAAAAACACTGAGACCAGTTAGTGTGAAGATGATACCTCTCACCAGTCTTCAGCTGCCTTCTCAGACGTTTCCCCTGTCATTAAGGATTTCAATCAAGTTATGTTCGTGCTGCAGCCTGCCGTGCTATAGTTAAATACTTTTTCCTTTGTTGGTTGTCTGGGTAAAAGGTTCATAATGTGTTGAGACAGAGACTGAGGATTTTTTTCTTCCTTGAGCTACAAGGGGAAGAAATAGAAGCGCTGTTAATGCCTATAGTTGTTCTTGGAGTAAAGATTTGCTCTCTTGTTGCAGGTTGGTGTATGTGAATCATCAAAAGATTCAGTGTTAAGGATCCACATCTGAGTGGGCTGCACTCAGACTGCTGCAGGAATTTCAAAATGATTGAACAGACCACAGTGGGGTGGAGAAATACTGATTTTGCTGATGGATCCAGTGGTCTGTAATGGTAAGCAAACAACAAGCACATGTGTTTTTTATCAATAGTCTTAGTCAGATTTAGGAGTGTAAAACCCCGGAGTAATGTTATGCAAAGCTCAGCATTACAGCCCAGGTATAAAGTACTTTCTCAATGGCTGCGCACAGCCCTCAGGATTGGTTAGATACCGATCAGGGATAACCTTCACTAGGGTAGTGGCTGTGTACTTCACTATGCCGGAAAGTTACTCTGTGGACTTCATGTGGCTCTAAGACAGGAACTGCATAGCTTTATAGAAAAGTGACTTTTACCATATCCTTTTCTGGTGAGTTGTGTGTTATTTAATGGTTTTGGTATTAACTAATTCTCTTTTAAAACTAGTCAACTGGACTTAGTATCAGCAAAATCAGAGGATAAAGCTGCTTGAGGGAAATTTAATTTAAAAGTATCTACTTTGTTTTTGCTGTTGCCAGGTGAGATACCAGTGCTTCCCTTGGTGAGTCAGTGCTTTACATGATGTGGGTTTCCAGTAGCCTGTTGGAGTTGGGAACAGTAGGGCTGGGTGTCAAGCAAAGCTTTGAAAATGGTAAAATGAAAGATAAGATGAAACAAGAAGAAAGGTAGTGATTAGATCTGTGTTCAGACGTTCCATTATCTTGGTAGACAATCAAAACTTAGTTGGAAAAAAAAAATATCCTGAGAGACATATTGGTTGTTTGAGGGAAGATGTCACTGCTTCCATATGACTCAGCTCTTTCCATGATCCAAGAGACCCAGGCACTCATGAATGCCTGGCACATGTGAAATGTAGTGAAAAATGTATACGAGTCCTAAGATTTTTGAAGTTTTCAGAGGTTTGCATCCTGTTATCGTTATTTTATTTCAGAATGAGTCTGCAAAGGACCTTTCCTAAACCCAGTATTACATTCTGGAAGTGTGCTTGACTGCTTTGTGTCCTGAGGTAGAGGGTATGACTATAGAAATGACGTTTCTTTTAGAGGTGAGAGTATGTCTGCTTGGTAGTGTTTTTAATTCTTAACCTCCATGGGAGGCAACTTCCTTGTTTGCAAGTGTTAGGTTTTTTTGGCTGTGAAGTACGGATGTGGTGGTGTAACAAAAGTTGCATGGTTGACGTGAAGAAATTTGGAGATCATTAAAATTCTGCTGTAATAAGCAGTATATAGAAATGAGATTTTAAGAAGTTGTACTTGGTAGGACTTAGCCTTGAAGTGCCTGTTGTTAAGTAAGGGGGATCAGATTTTATCTCTCTCTTTCCTCTCCCTCTTATTTCATAAATGGACTTTGCTTTCTTAAATTCACAGGGCATTTTATGCCTTAAAAATATTTATACTATGATATCACCCTGCATACACTGCTCTGGATACTAACGCTCAGTTGTGTTCTTTTTGTCCATCTCTTGGCTTTGGGCTGAGGTTTATTTTGAAAGTGGGATTGCCAGTGGGACTGATTGCTTCAGGAGGAGTGCTAATCTGAAGAGTGCTACAGATGATACTGTTGAGCAAGCAGAAATTCAGATAGAAACAAACATTTTGGCCTTTGGCAGCAGACACAAGCAATGTTATTCTTACTTTATGGTTTACTCTTGCATTTTGGTTATGACGCTTGGCAAAATCAGTTTAAAAAGTAATTGATTCCAAATAGTACTGATGTATGCTTTGAGCAGCCTTAAAGGTCTGTTAGATGCTGTTCAGTGACACATTTTCAGTGTGCTTGTCAATGTTAGTTCTTCCGAAAAAAAAAAAAAGCCAAAGAAACTGAAGGTGTTGGCATCAGTGTTTTAGTTGAATTCTAGCTGTCCGTGTATACTTCTACTCATTTCAGTAGTGTAGAATTATTGTAGCTAGGAGAGAGTTTTTTTATCTTTGAGCCTCCCTCTGTTTTACTGGTTTCAGTTGGACTAAACCTAAACAGCAAGTGTTTTTTATCTTGCTCAGGATGGGTTTTGTCTTCTTCCCGCCTATAGCATGGCTCTTATCCCTTGCTGTATTATTTCATTCACCTGTTCTGTGCAAATACACATATTTGTCCTAGGGGTAGGAAAGAGGCATTTTTATGTTAAACCATAACACTACCCCTAAATAACTGAGAAAGGGAAAAAGTAAGAATAATATGTGACGCCCATTACACTCCTGTTCACAGTGATTCAGTGATATTTTTTTTTTGTTTTTGTTTTTTTCTTTAACATGAGCTGGCATCTTGCTGTGTTTAGAAGTGTCAGGTTATGTCCTTGTTCTCTGGACCTGTCACATCAGCAATCTGTGTTTCTTGATTGCTTTAGTGAGATAGAAGAGGCATATTTGACATACTGCTACATCAATGAAAGACATTTCATTCTAGAAATAACTAGGTAATTATCTTGGGCTTAGGAAGTTTGTCAGTCTGAGACTTGTTTGCTGTATGCTTATATTTCTGTATCCTAAATGATAATATTTGGAAAAAACCTCTGGACAGTGTAAACACAGATTTCTTGAAGTGATTGTTTTCTTATCACTGCTTTCGATATAGGCTGAGTATTATCTAGTGTAATCCTTTTAATCATTAAAAAAAATCAGAAAAATATAATGGATTTTAATTTCTGTAAGTCGGGGTATTTCATTAGAAATTGAGGCTTACAGACACACTCCGTTCCTATTCCCATTTCAGTTGAAGACGCTAGTTTTCCCTGTGGTGTTCAAGTAAATATTCTGTATTTAGGTTTTTTCCCTGCAGTTTACATAGCTTAATATTGCGGGTTTTGTTACTATAAATATCTGTGCAAGCATTCCGATTTTGATATAATGAAACTGAAATTACACAGTGAAAAGCTATGCTGACTTCTGAGGCTACTGTGTTCTAAGACATGAATTTTAAATAGGTCACAGAAAACTTAGTGCAAGTGGAGTATTGACTTTTGTAGTGGTAAATTCAATTTTAAACCAGCTAAAGTCAGAAAATCTATCTACAAGACATGACAGGGAGTCTGGGAATCAAGAAATAATCACGCATCTTGGACTTCGCATGCTGCGGAGCACAGCTCAGTTCCCTTCTGGTGTGATGTATCTTTTTACACCCTGAAGTTTGCTGCTTATGAAAACCAGTATTATAAAAGGACTCGCCCCCTGCTGAGGCAGATCCAACAGTTAATTATAAGGCTTAGTAGATTTGTTGTAGAACCATCATGTGTTTGCACAATAAACTACTTTAGAACAATATGAAACCCTCCTGTGTGGTTCAGTTGCACCCATCTGGTTATATGGATTCTTCTTTCTTTTTTGCTCACTTAGCTTGTGAGCCAGTCTTAAATTACAAACCTTCAGTTTCATGAACCGTCTTCTATCACTGTTTCTCTGTCCTACCTAGATCAGTACTGTAGAGATTTCTCTCTGTGATTGTGATCTCTTGCCTCAAAGCACATGCTGTAATAATGGTGATATTTAAAAATGAGCAGCTATACAAGTGGTTTCTTAATATTAATTTTCTTAGGCTGTGGATCTGTGAGAAGAGGTAACTCAATTTAACAACTCACTGCTGCCCTTGCATTCCTACTTTTGTTTTGCCTTTCCTTTCCAAACGCTGGGCCAGCTCTAGAGCTCCTCTATACCTCTGCTAGTGTCACACTCCACCACCCTTGCTAAGAAGTGACCTGCCAAAAATAGCTTTCTGTTGTACTGGGTGAATGGGATCCAAAGAGAGCCTGGTAGGTGCAGAAACTGGGTGCCCAGGCCAGCAGAGCACACAGCTGGCACAGGATGAGGGGTCAAAGTGGGCAAGACTTGCTCCCTTTGGTGCTTTGAGCTGGTTGCTGGGCTCAGAGGTCTGTAAAACCACAGCCCGTTATTTCACGTCTTCCATTTCTACAAGTGACAAAAAAATTGTTTTCAAATTATGTAGCTTGTTATTCCTGTTTTAAAAGCTATTGTGGAAAAAATGTCACAAGAAGCAGCAATCCACTGAAATAAGAACATGAATTCAACAAGTTCAGGTTTAGTGCTTTCTTTGCAGTACATTAGCAACATCATTGCTGTGGTTCTCAGTCATTAAGGGTGCAGTCTAGATGCTGTAGTGTTGTATTTTACTCTGATTGTTCTGATAGGTTGTGGGATTTCTTCTGCCTCCTAATTTTCTTTCCCCTCCCTCAAATGATAGGCTACTTCTTTATATTGATTTGGCTCTTTTTGTGTAAATGTAGTTTTGAGTAATGATACGTTGAAGTAGGTATGCTCGTTTTGGGTAAGAAAATAGAAAGTAAATATGATTAAATTTTGACTGCATTGCACAAGGAGCTTTTCAGAAACTAAACACAGTTACGAAAGGTGAAATTTCACATAAAAACCTCCAACATACACAAAAAAGGTTTACCTTTGTAAAGAAACATGCATGTACAAGTAATGTGTACCATTGCTAACAGATCATTAAAAACACATCTGTTCTCCATTTAATGTTTTTGTAGGAATAGAAAAGCTAAGGTGACTGCAGGCCAGCTTTTGAAAATGGAGTCTAAAAGGAAGAAGTGTTATCTTTAGCATGAATGGTATTTCCTGTGGTGTATATTTGGATTGCTAATGTTCATTTCCTAGACTGAATTAGTTGTCAAGTCCACTACACTGGAGATTTTTTTTGCTCAAGATTCGTAATTCATCTACTAATCTCCTTCAATTATTTTACTGGGTGTTTATAGATTCCTGATTCCTTTTTAATATCTGCTAATGGGTATAATTGTGTTCAGCAATCATTTGTGTCATGGAAATTGCTAAATTGCTAAAGTAATTTCAGAATCATTGTTGTCATTTGTGCAAAACAGAAGATGGAATGGAAATCAAAACTGTACCCTCTATCTTTGGTGCTGTAGTAGTTAAAGATGGAAAAACTGGTTCTGCTTGCTTTTGTGCCGCAGTTATTAAGAGAAATAAGACAATGTGTATCACTTCACTTGGCTCTTGCTATGAGGTATTTCATGGTTGAGGCTGCTTTTTACTAAACAGACAACTTTAGGTGAGCAAGACTTTGGCCGTTGGCAAATGAACAACTATGTGAAAAAAAGACCTTGAAAATCATCCAGGTGGTTACTGTGGATGTTTATGAATCCATCAGTAGTTATGAAATGAAGAACCAAACTGCAACATACTCAGATCCTGTTCGGAAAGGGATTAATGTGGTCAGTAGCTGCTGTCAGTAGCTCTCTTGAGAGGGGAGAAAGGGCATGATCACTGCATATCCTGCTGTGTCAGTGAGTGGGAAGGAGAGTGCAGCAGGTCTACCAAACCCACTCCCCATCCTGCAACCGAGCCGTCACCTGAAGATTGTTCATCTTCTTCAAATACAGAAGTATAAAGGAGACCATGCCAACAACTGCTTTGTTGTTATCAGTCAGATTTTTCTTATTAGGTAGCACATCATACTTTCTGTTGCTCCGCCTTGCATTGCCAGGGTGAGGGACGGAGAGTGCTCTTTGTGTCAGTTTGAGATAGGTCATTGTGGTGAGTGGCTTTCTGCTCCGCTTTCTCAATGCTTTCAATGTTCTCTCCTTTCTCCCTCTTCCATCTGCCCTCACATTGCTCCTTGCAAACAGGTGGTGAAGAGGAAGGTGCTGAAATAACCCAATACTGAAATAACATCAACACCCTCAGACTGATGTGTGACCTGCAGTGCTTTCAAAAAAAAAAAAAGAACAAGACATTGCCTTGAACAGTTACACCTGCATGTTGGAAGGGAAAATTGAGAGGCCTCTGCTACTGACTTGAGCTCTACATGGAAAGTAGATGACCAAGAGATAACTGGGACATATGCGTGTAGAAAAGCAACTCGTACCTTTGTCTCCAAGCAGGCAGTGAGGACTGGAGGTGAGGCAGTTCTTCTTTGAGCAGGAAAGTCTGCTAGAACTGAAACAAAAGAGCTGGTTGAAAGAGTTGGGGCCCATGGGCAAGACCCTTCAGTTATTACCAGGATGAGGATTCAAGTCAAAGTTTTAATCTCAATATATTTTGAGAGGCATCTTGAGGATCCTGGAACTTCACAGCATTTGCCCATTTGGTATTGTTTCAGATAAAGCCTTTGCAGCCAGAAATTCAAGTGGTCTATAAAATGCCAGAATTTGTGGTTCTATTTCAAGTTGATTAAAAAATCACCTTGATTTTCCTTACTGTTCAGTGCTTGCTTCATCTGTGCTGCTGGTGCATGTGCAGGTAGGGCTGAATGAATCTCTAGGAGGCAAAGATCACCTTCATCTCTCAAACATATTATTTTACAAGTGGTCACCTCACCAGAGAAGGAAATTTGAGCTAGCAAAATTATTTGGCTGACAGTTGGATGTTAGAATGGAAAATACGGTGCTGATGTACCTTAGAGAGTTGTAATAGGCTATTTAGAAAATAAGATGGGAGGAAGAATGCTTTGTTTGGTTACTACCCATGTTATGACAATATGCCCACAGTGCAAACACATTGCGGGGAAGGCTGTTACCTTGTGATATATTGCCTGCTGTTTATGGCAAGGCTGGAGATAGGAAATGAGCTAAATCCTTGCTGCTTTGTAGTTACAAGGAATTGCGTTCTCACCCCATCGGCTGATTTGCCTTGTCTGCTCTGTACTTTCTGCTTTGCCTCTGTAAAGGGCTGGTCTCTGTGCTACGTGATCCCTGATTAGTTTTCCTGGTGAAGAGACTTGCTTTTTTGTAGCTACTTATCTTGAGCAAACTGCAAAAGAAAGAGGCTTCTCTGACTTTTGCAGTAGGACTTGTCAGTGTAGCCCATGAGATCATGTTTCAGTTAGTTTTCTTTAAAACACTTGGTCTCTGTAAGCTCTGTAGTACAGTTGTGTCTATTCTGCAACTGTTGAGTCCAGGCCAGGTCTTAAGAAAACGTTGTGTATTGACACAAAGCACTGTGGACAGTTTTAGCCAGGCCGGGCGAACAAAAGAACTTCAGTCCAAGCCTGTGAGCCAAATGAAATGTTTGCTTTCATTTTTTTTTTGTTACAAAATCCTATGGCTTTGTCTGTAGGAGACCAGAGAGTTTAGTGATGCTTGAGAATTCTTACCTACAGGAAGGAAAGTGTAAAACAGTCAGAAATACCCAGATTTGTGGAAGACAGATATGTTGTCATTTTTGCTTGCAAGTGAAAGATGCCTATGTGTGCACCCATTACTTACCTAGATTAGTGTCTGTTGCTGGATCTGAAACAGCCTCATTCCTAGGGGTGTGAAGCAGTGTGGATTTGGAAGACTGTAGCTGTTCTGATTCATGTCCTGGAAGGAATGATATTGTCCAATTTTATGCCTATCACATGTCCAGTGTTTGTTCTTACATATTCATTGGGCAAATTTCTTTATCTGACCAAATGTTTTTCATTTGAATTGGCTGTGGAGCTCACCCAGAGCTTACCAAATCGTATTTATTTGTTTGGTAGATGTTCCTGTTGGTTCTCTGTGCAGTTTCCAACTCACGCTGGTGGGGTTATTTCTTATATGTACTAATGTAGTTGTAAATTGTTCATCCTCCTTTCTAATTCTCCAGAATGCAATGGAGGCTTCTGAAGAAATGAGGCTTTCTCTCCATAAAGAGATGATGACAGCTCCATGGCTTAGTGGCAGCAGCCCATATCCAGTCCCTGTTTGGCTTGGTGTGTTTGCCACTGGTGCTTCTGGGAGAGCTGTTTGTTTTTTGTGCCCTGTTGCCGTTTCAGGGNATACAGATGGCTGTGGAGTTCACCCAGAGCTTACTAAATCATATTTATTTGTTTGGTAGATGTTCCTATTGGTTCTCTGCGCAGTTTCCAACTCACGCTGGTGGGGTTATTTCTTATATGTACTAGTTGTAAATTGTTCATCCTCCTTTCTAATTCTCCAGAATGCAATGGAGGCTTCTGAAGAAATGAGGCTTTCTCTCCATAAAGAGATGATGACAGCTCCATGGCTTAGTGGCAGCAGCCCATATCCAGTCCCTGTTTGGCTTGGTGTGTTTGCCACTGGTGCTTCTGGGAGAGCTGTTTGTTTTTTGTGCCCTGTTGCCGTTTCAGGGTTCCACCTCTCTTGTGGTGCCGAACCGGCAAGTCTCCAAGAAACAATGATCAAAAAAACCCAAAAGTGATGCTGTGGTGCACGGTGCTCACATGATCCTTAAACTTATAAACAGGGGCGTGTTACATTGATGATTTTACTAGCATGTGATGTCATCTGAGAGACAGAATCTTTTTCTCCCTCTCTCTAGTCTGTCTTCTACATTTTCTGAAAAGTTGATGGAAAAAAATCAGAGAAGGGGGTAAAGGCACAAAAAGCTGTGACTTTCAGCTAGTTCTATTAAAGTTTCTTAAATGCAGGACTATCTTGTATGTTAATGGAAAGATGTAATGTTAATGATGTTAAGGGGGAAAAAAAAGGCAAAACAATAATAACTATTTAAAGGTTTGTATTGGTTTGGGAGCTGAATTACAATTTCTATACTAATATATGTGTGTGTGTATTTCTGGTTTTGACTGTAAGATGATGATTGACAGGTCATTAACTTTGTCATGTGGATATTAAGTAGCCCAAGAAAAGCTGGCTCGGATTTGGCTTTTCTACAAGTCTTTTAGTGGGTTCTTTCTCTCCTAAGGAATGGCCTTGGGTACCATGGTGATGGCAGTTGAGTAGCAAAGAAGTTGTTGTCCTGTTATCAAGTTTTAATAAGACTTCTGAAATCCTGTTTTCCATGCTTCCCTCCATCCTATGCCCTGGCTTTTTATACCTCTTGGCATTGAGATAACTATATCGATGGATCTGTTTGAAAAACACTGGTCATTAGTAATTAACAATACAGTTCATTACTTCAAGTCCATTGTTAACAGAACACATCTATTGCCCTGGAAACACTTTTGCATGAAATATATAGAACTAGATGTTAAGTATCTCTTTTTTAAAAAAATAAATTTTAATGTATTTTGGCTTGTGCAGCAGTATTCTTTTCTCATTTTCTATGCTTAACTAAAAGCATGAAAGGAACAAAAGAAGGATTTCTTAAATTTTAGATGCATGTTTTGAAAAAGAGCACAGACACCATGTATTGTGATTAAAGATTTTATATAGATACAGACGTGTGTGCACATTGCTTCAAAAGAGCTATTAGAACTCAGTTATATGACCTGCTTGTGGAAACTCATTCACTCAAAAGGAAACAAAACAATTTTAGTACATTTTTCATATGAAAGTGTTTCAGTTGCTAGAGGAAGGAGCAGTGGTGTGCACAGAGCAGCCATTGGTGGGCACTGCCTGAGCCCTGCCTCTGCGGCTGCTGGGCAGCGTTGCCCACGCACAAGGCTGTTGGGTTTCCACCCTGCCAATAAGAAACAGATTTTGCTTGCTGGTTAGAGCATGCAGATAGGAGAATGTAGTGGGTTTTTTGTTGTTTTTTTTTTTATCCTTGGGGAACACTGTGTATGCTTACCTGAACACATTAATTTAATAATACTGTCTCTCTGCAGAGTTCATCCCAGGAACTGAGATTCAAGCTTATGGAAAGGAGTTAGAGATTTGAAAATAATAATTAAGAAAACCTCATGCCAAAATCTTCTACCTGCGCAAACACAAGTTGATCTGAAGATTAATGTATAGAGCTGATGATGAATTGCCTGTGGTTTTGGGGAGGTTAACTCTTGCTTTTGGCGGCACTGGAGATGGGAAGTTAATGCTCATGAGAAGTCAAACCAGAGAACGTGTGTTACGTGGTGCACCTAAAGATCTCAGAGGCAGCAGCAAAAAGGCAAAACTTCTCTTTGAAGCAGTAGCTTCAGCTGCGTTTTCTTGTGTGCACTGGGAACCGAGAGAAATAGCAACCAGCCTTGGAGAAAATGCCAGCTAAAGGTAAATACTTCTTCAATGAAAATGATGACTGCAGGATATCGGACCCGCTCTATGAGAAGTACCACTACACAAGCCAGCAGCATCCACTCCTGCTATTGCTGCTCTTTATTTCAATCATCTTCTGGACTACTCTAATTGTAATCTTTTTCGTCACTAATGTGAGTATACTTTTTTTTGTGTTCAGTGTTTTTTTCATAGATGATGAGGAATCACTCTAAGAGCACACAAAGCTTTTCTAGCTAAATAATCTTTCAAGCCACATGGTTTTCAAGTTGTAGTGTTGAAAGAAATCAAGTAATTGTGCACATGATGTTGTGTATGGTTTTGAAGGGACAGGGGAAAAGACAGTGCTGTCAGATACATGCACATTTACTATAAAGATTGTCTCCTTCCTATATGTTATGAGCAAATGAGGGGTGGGGATAATAGAACAATAGGAATGTCCCAGTACAACAGGTGAGCCACTGAATCAATAGTTAGCAAAGAACAGGAATCCTCTAGGCATGGGAAAGATGCAGCTTAAAGAATTTTTTGTTGCATAGTATGAGATGATTTTCTGTAAAGGAATCAGGTGTTCTTCAAGCCAGCCTAGTTGACAGCTGGCAAAAAGGGGAGTTGATTTAAAGATCTTGTAAAAAGGTAATAAGAAAGTTCTATAGTTCTTCATTGCCTTCTAATACTGCTTTCCAAATACTGTTCTTCATGATAAAGTGTCTTTGAGTCTCTGTTTAGCAACAAATGTAATCTTATCAATTGCACTTGCATTCCTTTTAGCTTTTGTGTCTTAAAAAGTACAAACAAAAGTAGCAACATTATTTGTACTGCACAAGTTGTCTTCTGTAAAACCCGGGAAAGGAACTGTTACGCTTCTTTGTAGTGAAGCTTGAACTCCCTAAATGCAGTTCTTTGGGTACATCTGCATTGAAAGAGTAGTATAGCTAGAACTTAGCTTAAAAGACAACTCCCAAACCACTAGTTTGGAAAATTATAATGGTGGAGCTGGAATAGACTGGGTATCTATTATAGTATTTATTATATTATCTCTGTATATGTGGTTATCAGGAAGTGTTAATACTGCCACAGCTAGACTACTTAGGAGCTCAGGTTGGCATATTTCAAAGCTATCTAAGCTGTTTCCAGGACAGAATAGATCCATTTTTATATGGGGCAAGTTTAGACCAACTCTAACACTTCTCTTTTGCCTTTGCAGGAACCACATTATCATCTTGCCTTCATCATTGCAGTATGTGCTACTCTTGTCATATTTGCAGTAATGTACTTACTTTTATGTATTGACTCCCTCTTTCGGAGATGGCTAACGTTATTTGGAGTTATGATTTGGATTTGCTTCTTAATTGTGGGATATGTATCTCTTTTTGAGAAGGAAAATGATTATCAACTGTGGGAGCAGGTATGTCTATCTTATGCATTCAGGTACTTACATAGAACTGGTAGTCAGTGTGTATGAATGTGTTCGTGGGCTTTATTTTTTTTTTCTGACTGGTAGACCTGCATAATAATTTCTTTTCTTGAGATTTAGATTCACTTTTCTGAATTGGTTTCATTGGTTTATTATAGTAAATTTTAGTTTGCATTCTTTATTATAGTGAAAATGCAGTTCAACTGAGAAAATTGGATAACTGCCTGAATCTATGTGGGAATTTAATCCTGGAGTTGTAAATGAATGGTATTTCTATTTAAGATTTTTATTTAAATCTCAATTACTATGAATTCATTTTTGAGAGGATTTTTCATTAATAATACTTAACTTTGTTGATTTATGTGGGTCAAAGTGGTGTTCAAGCAATGTATAAAGGGCTCCACTGCTGGGTGTGCCCTAGGGAGCATGTTTTCAAATCAGTAGAGGAGGTGAAGTGAACAATAAGAATTAATGACACATCCTGGCAGAACTGGGTGTGGCTAAAGTTCATTGCTTGGTATCTCTGATCAGAAGACTGGTGATTTCATTATGCCAAAAATGTTATAATGTGTAGGAAACTCCTCCTAAACTCTCCTAATGTAAATAGAAGAGATTTTAATGAAATTAAAATGTCTTTTTATCTTGTTTTACTGACTCTTCCCTTTCCCCTCTTTATTTCAAATAAAGATAAAAATCATAGGTTAAACAACGAAAATCTGATTTGTATCATGGCCTGGATCCAGCACCATGGATTTGCAGTTGCTATTCAGTATTTTTTAACTTAAGGAAGAAGCTGTTACCTCAGAAAAACCCCAAACCAAACAGTATTTACTGTTCTTAACTATATAAGTGCAAACATGTAACAAAGCAAGATTTGATTTTTCTGCTATCAGTGCTGCAAGCGAATGTCTTGTGGTTTGGTCATATGGTAATTAATTCCTTAATGTTGACTTTTGGCAGACACCTAATAACGTGTGTGTGTGATTCTTTTTTTCCTTCTCTCTTTCCAAAGGTGCCATTCTTTCTCTTCATCATCTTCACAGTTTATACCATGCTGCCCTTTGGGATGAGAGATGCTGTCATAATTAGTGTTCTTTCTGCTCTTTCCCATATTATTGTTCTAAGCATCGTGGTAAGCATGACTTCTCAGGAAAATAAGGAATCCATTCTATTTCAGGTAAGGAAATACTACTTGGTTAAGAAACTAAGTACCTTAGTCATATTGCCATTTGATATTGGTATAATTATTCTGTATAGGCAAGTTCCAACCTTCTACGTGGATGTTTCATTTCATGGATTTGAAGCTTGGGCCCCATGTATTTCATAAAGTCATAAAATAGACCTTAAAGATTGTCTAGTTCCAGTCCCCCTTACCATGGGCAGGGATACCTCCCACCAGCCCAAGCTCCCCAAGGGCCCATCCAGCCTGGCCTTGAACACCTCCAGGGATGGGGCAGCCACAGATACCCTGGGAAACTGTGCAAGGGCCTCACCACCCTCACGGCGAAGAAATTCTTCCTATGTCTAGTCTGTTTTACATGCTTTTCATAAAATTGCAGTTATTTTAATCTATGATGCATTTTGGTTTCCTGACCTAAGTGGGAGAAGCAGAATTATTATTTTCTTTTTTTTAACTAAGCTACTAAAAAAAATGACAAACTTTGTCATGATCGTTCTTTCCGATCTGTGCTGTTTCAGATGGACTTATCTAACTTCATCTAGCACTGGCTGCAGGGTGGATCAAAGGGCCATTGCTGCCCTGGGGAGGCAGCAGGGCCTGGGTGCTTCAGGGCTCCCAATGCTTATTAGTAAGGTGTGTTCAAAGAAGCACCCCAGGTCTTTTGATGCAGGTGTGTGTCAGACTTCACACAGCGTGCTGATATGAGTTCGTGGACAGATTTCTCCCTTAATCAAACACTGGCGCCTGCAAAGAGATGTTAAATGATATAGCAGCATTTTCTGTTCCATTGTCCTACTGTATGCTTGTTTAGAAATGCCCATGACTGAAAGTTAACTTGTATTTCCCAGGTATGTCCTGGCTAATTTCAATGCTATGATTTGGTGTGTTAAGAGGGAAAAAGTGGATGTGATCTGGGATTAATTGCTTTTAAGGGACTGGCATATGTATTGGTGAAGTATCGATTACTGTTCTGCAATAGGTAAATATTCTTTCTTCTTGTGCAGCTGCCTGCCAATGCTGTCATTTTTCTTTGTGGTAACTTGATGGGTGCGTTTCACAAACGCCAAATGCAGGTTGCTTCGTGGGATTTGTATAGGTACACACTGAAGTGCATTCAGGTCCGAATGAAACTGAAGATTGAAAAGAGGCAACAAGTAAGTGAACTAGTTCTTGTTATGAATTGCTTGTTTTCATGTGTAAAGCTTATGATTTTTATAAGGTTGGTGTCTAATGTACGAGGGGTTTGGTCCAATCTTTGTGATACCCACCTAGTGCCAAAAATAAAAGCTGTGCCATTTGTAACAAAAGAAGGAAGTTAAAGGGAGGAAGCTGTTCTCTGTGACTTGTCTATACCAGAATCACAGTATTTGTATCAAGAATGTAATTGTCAGTTGTTTTAGTTACTTTTTTCCTAGTGTAAAATGTCACTGGGACTGGCCCAAGGTAACTTAAGAGCATGCCCTTAATGCCCTGAAAAATATTTGTAAGGTAATTTCAAGAACTTCCTTGGTCACATTCTTATGTTTTGAATTCCAAAGTAGTATTTGTTCTTCTATTTTCTTGTCTCAAGCTATTTTTCTTTTGTTACAAGGGGAGAATTGGAGCCTAAGGAAAATAAAAGCATAGGTTACAGTTTTCGAGTATGACCGTTTATTTCCATTAACTCCAGTGATGTTTAAAGAGTAAGCAAGAAGCATGAATTTCTTATGGAGGAAAGATTCTAAAGAAGTATCAGAGCTGAAACTAGTGTCTTTCCTCTTCTACCCTGCTGTAAGCAGGGCGAAGAGCAACAGCTCTAGAGGGCTGGTATGTACAGACTTCTCTGGCTACCAGTTATAAGACAAAAGAAAGAGGCTGAGAAGTGACTGACTTGGTCGAATTGCGAAGAACACTGCTAGTGTTATCTGTCCTCTGATGCTAATCTTGTGAGATGAGATGATGAATCTGCATGAAAGTTCTGGGAGATATTCCCCATGCAGCAGCAAGGGTAGTATCTAATCAGCTTACACAAGCGGCGTGCTTGCATTCTTTCATTCTTTGGCTGATGTGGTAACTTTCATGGTGACATTTGTTGTCTTCTTTGGTTTGTTTTTTTATGGTTGCTTGTTTGAAGTGTAGATGTACTTAAGTCTATGGACAGCTTTCTTTTCATCTGTGTTGTAATTTGTCACACAATCTTGAGTCTCCTTTTTTTTTTTTTTTTCCACCCAGTTTTTCTCTGAGAAAATGATGAGAGAAATGCAGTTCAGTGTTCATTATCACTTCCTTGAAAACTGTTTAGTGTGTCAGCCTAAAGTGGCCCCGTTACATTCACTGCCATCAGTTTAAATTGTTCCTCAAGGTTCACCCTCTTAGTATTAAAATGCTAGAGGAGGGGAAGCAGTTGCTTCTGTGGGCAGTCTCAAACTAAACTGCTGCCTATACCTAGTGTAGTTCAGTACTTCGATGCTCAAGGACTCCCTCCTCCCACTGTGATACCAGGTAATTTCTTTTGGGTGACAGACACTGTTTAAGTAACCCTGGCAGTTTACTGCCATCTCTATGCTGCTGCACCAGTATTCAGTAAAAGGGGACAAAGATTTGATCAAAAGGAACAGTGTTTTACTCAGTTACACAATGTATTGACTTTGCTGGCAATATCATCTGCTTGTAGTTGCTCCATGCGATATTTTCTCTCCTGTGGTGAACCTGTCTCTGGGCTGATAGAGCCCTTCCTGGGTTAAAAGTATTCTTTGCTTGTCCTCCTCTGCTGCCAAGCAACTTGGCAGAGCCTTCCTTGAATAACAGACTTTTAAGTCAAAGCCAGTGTAAAACAGTGCACTGAATAGTCAAACAATGCATGTGGTTTTTGAAGAGACTGTATTCTCACTCAGTTCAAAAGACTTTATTTCAGTGGCATCAGTTCCAGGTTCATTTAAGCTACAGCAGCATGTTATTGACACTTTTTTAACTGTTGCTGCTTTTCCAGCATTTGAGAATTCACAAAGGATTTTAATACTGTGTAGATTTTTTTTCTATTACAGAATATAAATTTTTACCAGAAGCTTTATCAGGTAAAGCTAACGTAACACTGAGACTGGTGGACAAAATAAGTTTTCATTTTTCCAGAAACTGCAGTACTGAATACTGATTTTTTTTGGGTTTCATGGTTATAGAGAGATATCACATCTACGTCTCAAGGAACAAAAGAATAAAATATGCAACACCTGTACTTAAGTGTAAAAATCCAACATGTTAGTCAAAAGCTATGTGATTAAAGACTTTTTTTTTTTTAAAAAAAAAAGTTTTTTCTTGCAGTTAGTCAAGTCCTGCAGTTTCAGATCTACTGGGTTAAGAATTTTGCATCACTAATTTTTATCTCCTTAGGAAAACTTGCTTCTATCCATACTACCAGCTCATATCTCAATGGAAATGAAGCTAGCGATCATAGAACGGCTAAAGGAAACCAATGATAATAGGCAAATGCATGACAACAACTTCCACAGTCTGTATGTAAAAAGGCACCAAAATGTTAGGTAAGCGGGGAACTCTGGAAGCAATTGTATTAATATAAGGTGATGATTTGTGATGGTGTATATGTTCTAGAGAAATTAAGATTTGGAGACAGACTTTCAGGCTGAACTGAGTTTCTTTCCTGTTGCAAGAGTAGAACATGTCTCAAACTGATTTGCTGTCTTCTCAACTTGTTCAGATACTTGAGTCTTTTTTTCTGGAGTTCTTTTTTGGAAAGAGGCATACTCTCTGTTAAATGCATTTTAATATTTCAGCTGACTGTGGAACAGCTGTATCTTTGTATTTCAGTTAGTTTATTTTTTCCTTTTGTTCTTGTCTAGCATTCTTTATGCAGACATCGTAGGATTTACTCGCCTTGCCAGTGACTGCTCTCCTAAGGAGCTGGTAGTGATGCTGAATGAACTTTTCGGAAAGTTTGATCAGATTGCAAAGGTAGGTGCTACAGTTCATTGTGTAGTAGGGGATAAAGGCCACCACTGCAGGGAGGGGTAGCCTTTTCACAAGACAGAAGGCAGCTGGTGTTAGTGCTTCTGAAGTCAGGAAGGGAAGACTACTTCGGCTTTAAAAACAGAATTTAAAACAGAAAATGGCAACTTAACAAGCTGTAACTGTAATACCAATTCTCAAGTCTGGATGTTTATTGTTCAGGGAATTGTCTAATGGCAATGAATGATTGTAATAGGGCTGTAAGAGGCACTGCATGGAAGCTTTATGCTCAGTTTTGCTGTGTTCAGTTTGAAGGATTGTTTGTTGGATCTACAAATGGGGGACTCTCAGCACGTTTAAATTTGTAAATTCAGTCACATTGCATCAGACCAAGGAGTTCTTTAGCTTAGGAATAATGTTTAGTAAAGAATACCTACAGAGAATGTAAGAATGGGAAGTAGATTGAAACGGTTTCTATTAAGACATAGCCTCGCTACTGGCCCCTCAGACTGGCAGCAGTTCTCAAGCAGCACCTGCAAGTGGTAAGGTTAATTTCTTTGCAACTGTGATCACAAATTCAGTGTTTGAGTTTTCGGATTAGAGAGACTGCATCATATATAAATTTGCATGATTGACTGTGTAATGATTTTTGTCATCCTCTAAAACTGACTCTAGTGTGGTGGTTTTGTAAGGCAAATACAGCCTTAGGAAAATAAATGTTCCATTTTGTTGCATCCTATGTGACAACAAAAAAACAAATATCAACCCAAATTCTGGTTCTAGATATTTAGTGTTGGCAAAGTCAGGACCTGTGATGACCTATCAAAACTTCCTGTGGTTTAAAGCTGCTGGTTTGTTATAATTAACTATATTTGAATATACTGGATGCAAATTAGAGAATTAATGAACTTAGAAAATATTGGTTTTGCAACTGTTCCTCATGTACAAAAATAAAAAATTCCAGAGTTTGAGTGTTATGTTTTAATTTCTCATTCCTCTTCTCATTTTTAAAAAAACTTCTGGATTTAGTGAGTCAGGGTCTTTTGCAATTCTATGGTTGAGCCGTGAGAAGAGATTTCTGCTTTTTGTGCTATTTCTGTTCTGCTGGGGAGTATTCTCAGTCATTTTTTCCATAATGTAGAAATGTTACCAGCTCCAGTTCACCTAATAAAATTTGATATGTAACGTGGACATTGAGCTGCATACTGAAGTCTAACAGATCTAACCTAGGGCTAGTTTCCCCCCGATCTCTAGAACTGAACCACTAGGTTATCTTAAACTCATTGCTTGTTACAACACACTGAACCTACTGGATGGCATAAGACTGTAGAGAATGGTGGAAGTTCTCTTAAGGCTTTAATTGATGAGGGAGAACAGCTTCGTTTGGTAATTTGTTGCTGATTAGGGCTGGTTGTAAATTAGGGTATTTTGGAGTTGATTCAAGAATTGCTGGGCTGTTTCCACAGAGGGAGGTTTGGTGTCAGCTGGCCCAAATTGAGCCACCTCTACTCATCATTCAAACACTACCCAGCCTCACAGAATTAGCCCTGGCTAACTTGCAAGCTTTGTAGTTAAAATTCTTCAGTAATGTTTTAACAAAAGACAGTATGAGGTGAGGAGCTCTTTCTTCTTCCCCTTTCCTCTGGCTAGTAATAGGCACCAGTTTCCTCTGTTACACAGTTAAGAAAGAGTTTTCTTCTGCCACATAGCATTGGGGTGTTTTTATTAGCAATTAGCAAACTGCAGTGTGTGCTGACTTCCTCGTCAATCGTATCTGAAATAAAAAAAAAAACCAGTTTGCTTCTGCAAAGCTGCCAGGTTGGACGTCTTAATTCTTAACTTCTCTGTAAATCCAGTGCAGATTTTAGGACACCGCATAATGTTATTTATGAAGCTGCCATGCAAAAAT
>WAAB01001399.1:0-14252 GCA_013389865.1 Piaya cayana
GCTGCTCCCACCGCTCTGGATGCCCCGTTTGGAAAGGCGGCTGCTCTCGATCCCACGGAAGTTCACTCTTCCCTATTCCCACAGCTCAAAACCTCTCGCTTAGCGCACAGGATTTTCACAGATTAAAGACACAAACAGTAAAACTCCGTGAACGCGGCCACGTAAAAAACGCAGCAGCATCTGTTTAGGCTGGAGAGGAGGAGGCTGAGGGGAGAGCTCATTGCTCTGTGGAACTGCCTGAGAGGAGGTTGTGGAGAGGAGGGAGCTGGGCTCTTCTGCCAAGGGACAGGACGAGAGGGAATGGCCTCAAGCTCCACCAGGGCAGGGGCAGGATGGAAATTAGGATTAAATCTTTCCTGGAAAGGGTGACTGGTCAGTGTCCGAGGCTGCTCGGGGACGCTCACCTGGTGCATGCTGGGGTTGCGGCCGCCCTGCGTGTGCTCGGGTCTGTAGTACCACAACAGGCTCATCATCAGCTCCCCTGCAAGGAGACGCGTTACAAAACATCAAACCTCCGAGTGGTTTTTCCCAGCTCGGATCATCCCTCCTCCCGCTCCATCCCTGTTGTTCCCCCCAGCGCCCGTCGAGGCAGCTGTGCCGGATGAATATTTCATGCTGAACCGCGCGGCCCTTTTGTTGCAGCGAGCAGCTGGATGAAGGCGGTCGCACTGCTCTTTCCCTTGCACCGTCGCTACTCTCTTACGCTGTCACACACGGGGCAGCCGGGCACAAAAAACCCCAGAAGGATACAAAAATAAAGCGTTTTCACCTTAAAAAAGGATCTGTTCAGACCGCAGGCTCACCCAGAGCTCAGGGCTTGCAGCCTACAGAGAGGCTGGTGGCAGAGGGTGGAACTGGATTGGCTTTGAGGTCCCTTCCGACCCAAATCATTCCACGATTCTATGACCTTTAAGGTCCCTCCCGACCCAAAGCTTTCCATAATTCTAAGCTCTCTGAGGTCCCTTCCAACGCAAATCATTCCACAATTCTATGGTCCTTGAGGTCTCTTCCAATCCAAATCATTCCACGATTCTATGGTCTTTCAGGTCCCTTGCAACCCAAACCTTTCCATAATTCCATGACCTTTCAGGTCCCTTCCGACCCAAACTCTTCCATAACTCTATGCTCTTTGAGGTCCCTTCTGACCCAAATCATTCCACAATTCTACATTCTTTCAGGTCCCTTCCATCCCAAATCATTCCATGATTCTATGGTCTTTGAGGTCTCTTCCAACCCAAATCATTCCACAATTCTATGGTCTTTTAGGTCCCTTCCGACCCAAATCATTCCATGGTTCTATGACCTTTGAGGTCTCTTCTGACCCAAATCATTCCATGATTCTACAGTCTTTCAGGTCTCTTCCAACCCAAATAATTCCATAATTCTATGACCTTTGAGGTCCCTTCTGACCCAAACCTTTCCATAATTCTATGGTCTTTCAGGCCCCTTCCAACCAAAACTTTTCCATAACTCTATGCTCTTTGAGGTCCCTTCTGACCCAAATCATTCCACGATTCTATGGTCTTTGAGGTCTCTTCCGACCCAAATCTTTCCATAATTCTATGACTTTTCAGCTCCCTTCCGACCGGATCCATTCTATCATTCCACGGCCACGATGAGCCTCACCGCACGCCGATCACTTCTTCTACCCGACCTCTCCTTCAGTTCTAAGCAAGCCCTGTACTTCACAACCCTTTGGCGCAGCCTCCCTGGCTCCAGC
Source organism: Piaya cayana (assembly GCA_013389865.1). NCBI lineage: Eukaryota > Metazoa > Chordata > Aves > Cuculiformes > Coccyzidae > Piaya > Piaya cayana. The sequence goes on from WAAB01001399.1 coordinate 1,721, forward strand.
AGGAGACTTTAAAGACCACACGGCTCCCTTCAGCCCTTCAAAAGCTGCTGCAGACAGGCTGGAAGGAGCGTCAGAGTAAACAGCAGCTCCCGAGACGTCTGTGGCAATGAAATAATCAAGGAGATGGTTGCTAAGAGGGGCTCCTGGCAGATATTCTGCGCGTTCACGACCGGGAAGATTCTGATTGCTTGTCCCAGGCTGAAATTAAAGAGATTTCAGCTCCTGGAAGAAGCTGAACAAAAGCCACGGAGCTCATCTCCTCTCCATCACCCAGCCTGGCAGCGGAGGAGAACCCCGACACCCCTGCGGCTCTCCCGAGATCCATCTCAGACCGGTCCCAGCTCACCTCCTGGTCACACACACCGTGACACCCGCTCTCTGGGCACGGTACCTGTTTTGGGGTCTTCCCACAGCGCCGATATCTTTGCCACGTACGGCATGGACTTCTTGCGGGGCCCCGACTTCAAGAGGACGGTGTCTCGCACACGGATGATCTCCCCGCCTCTCTCCACGGCCTGGTAGCTCTTGCGGACGGCTGGTTCCGGTTCGTTCTGCACCGAGAGAACACACGGAGAACAAAAACAACCTGAGAAAAGAGCGCGGTTATCGTCTGCTGCCCCGATCCAAGGCTCCTTCGCTCCTGCTGCGGATTAAAAACTCCCCTAAGCCTACTCGGGGCTTCCAAAGCAGGAGATCTATGAGAGGAAGAGACAACTCAGCTGGAGGCCGGTGACAAGTGGGGTCCCCAGGACTCAGTGCTGGGTCCAGCCCTGCTCAAGGTCTTCATCAATGACCTGGATGAAGGCATCGAGGGCTCCCTGAGCGAGTTTGGGGGTGACACTGAGCTGGGTGGGAGCTGGATCTGCTGGAGGGTCGGGAGGCTCCAAAGGGATCAGACCAGGATGGATCCATGGGCTGAGACCAAGGGCAGGAGGGTTAACGAGGCCAAATGGCGGGTCCTGCCCTTGGGGCACAAGAACCCTGAGCAGCTCCAGCCTAGGAGAAGTCTGGCTGGAAAGGGCCTGGAGGAGAAGGAGCTGGGGGGGTTGGTTGGAGAGGAGCCAGCAGGGGCCCAGGGGGCCAAGAAGGCCAAGGGCATCTGGGCTTGGATGAGACCCAGCAGGGCCAGGGAGGTTCTTCTCCCTCTGGCCTCGGCCCTGGGGAGACCAAACCTGGAATCGTGGGGTCAGTTGTGGGCCCCTCAGCACAAGGAGGATGTTGAGGGGCTGGAGCGAGTGCAGAGAAGAGCAACGAAGCTGGTGAAAAACTTCCCTCAGCAGGATTGCTCCTTTGTACCCTCCAACAGCACTTTGGGATCACTTTGGGACCATGAACCAGGGGTTTAATTTTTGCTCCGATAACTCGTTTCAGAATGCCTGGTTGGCTGGTTGAGCCTCCCAGTAGCTCCCCCAGGCGCGATCACAAGCGCCGCGCGCCAGGACTTAAGGAGATTAAGGCCGTGCTGCTCCTTTCCAGGCAGCAGCGTCTGAGCGAGGGGTGAGAGACGCCCAACCCGGCCTTCCACGGGCTTTGTCCTCACGCAGCCCTCGGGACATGTACAGGAGCCCCAGGAGATGGAGCTACAAACCCATCCTGGGCTATGTCCTCAGCACGGAGCTTCTTGGAGAGACCACAGAGATGATCCGAGGGCTGGGGAATCTTCCATGCGAGGCCAGGCTGAGGGAGTTGGGGTTGTTCAGCCTGGGGAAGGCAGCAGGGAGACCTTGGAGCAGCTTCCAGGGCTGAAAGGGGCTCCAGGAAAGCTGGGGAGGGGCTCTGGGTCAGAGAAAGCAGGGACAACACAAGGGAGAGAGCTTGAAGAGATGAGAGTGAGATGAGATATTAGGAGGAATTTCTTCATGATGAGGGTGGGGAGGCCCTGGAAGAGGTTTCCCAGAGCAGGGGTGGCTGCCCCATCCCTGGAGGGGTTCAAGGCCAGGTTGGATGGGGCTGGGAGCCCCTGATCCCATGGGAGGGGTTGGAATTAGATGACCTTTGAGGTCCCTTCCTCAAATTTGATGCCCCTGCACCAATTCAATGTCCTGTCCCACCTTCCCAGACAGCAGGCGGCTCCAGATTTCAGGTCCACATCTCTCGTGTTTTAATAACATGAAGGATATCGCCTCCTCTCGCAATTAAAATTAGATTTACTGCAGTTAATTGAGTTTTCTGGCAGATCTCCCATCTTCCAGGAGCCAACCTCCACCCCCAAAACACAACAAAGTGCAGACAAGGAATCCTTGAAGGTGGCTGCGCCACCCAGTCAGTGACAAGCAGGGGGACACTGGGTGGTAGGACAACTCCAGCTGGAAGCCGGGACACAGTCTCAGTCCCCTGAGCTCGCTGGGAGATCCCCGCTGAGCTGCAGCCACCAGCAGAGAGAAGAATCATAGAATCATAGAATCAGCAGGTTGGAAGAGACCCACCGGATCATGGAGTCCAACCATTCCCATCAATCACTAACCCACGTCCCTCAAGAACCACCCTACGAGAGCTACTTCAGACACCTGCTCCTTAAAACGCAGCTAGAACCTCCCTCATCTTCCCAAACAGGTTTGCCTGAGCCGGGAGGAAAAAGCTGGAGGACGACCTCTCCGCAGGACAGACTCACGCGTGCCGCAGGTGCCACCCTTGCAACTGAAACCGGCGTTTCAGCTGATGCCAGCACAGCAGCAGCAGGTTCCTCCTCCCCAAACAGCCTGTGTGAGGTAAACTCAGGGTGCACGAGGGAAAAAAAGCCAACAGCAGCTTGGCTTGGAGCAGAGCCGGCGTGGCCAGCAGGGCCAGGGGGGTTCTTCTCCCTCTGGGGAGACCGAAGCTGGAATCGTGGGGTCAGTTGTGGGCCCCTCAGCACAAGGAGGATGTTGAGGGGCTGGAGCGAGTGCAGAGAAGAGAGCGGAGCTGGGGAAGGGGCTGGAGAAGAAGAGGAGCGGCTGAGAGAGCTGGGGGGGTTTCTGGTGGAGAAGAGGAGGCTGAGGGGAGAGCTCATTGCTCTGTGGAACTGCCTGAGAGGAGGTTGTGGAGAGGAGGGAGCTGGGCTCTTCTGCCAAGGGCCAGGGGACAGGACGAGAGGGAATGGCCTCAAGCTCCACTTGAGCTCCAACTAGACATCAGAGAGAAATTCTTCATGGAAAAGGGTCACTGGACATTGGTGGAATCTGCCCAGGGAGGGGGTTGAGTCCCCTTCCCTGGAGGGGTTTAAGGGCCGGGTGGCCGAGGTGCTGAGGGACATGGGTTAGTGATTGATGGGAATGGTTGGACTCCATGATCCCGTGGGTCTCTTCCAACCTGGTCGTTCTACGATTCTACGAAACACGAGAACCGGCTCTCAGACACCTACCACGACGTAGACGGCCTTCTCGCTGGCCGTGCCGACGGGGATCCAGCCGTTGGTCGCTCTCCTCCGGCTGATGCGCTGCTGCTTTGGGTGGGAATGGCCTCCCGCTGCTTTGCTGTCGGAGGCGTGCAGACAGCCCGTGGTGTTGCGCAGGCCGGACTTGGAGCCGCTGGGAGGCTTGGAGCTCTGCGGACACTCGCGGGCCGTGGTCTGCGGGTCGGAGTTGGGGGTCTGCAGGTGAGGAACGGGCTCGGCAGCCGGCGGCACGCTGGGAACGGGGCATCCTGAGAGAGGGTGGGCAGGCGACGCGGGGTGCCCGGCCACGGGGATCGTGAGGTTCAGCTGGTCCAGGGACTTGCAGCCTTCTAAGAGATGGAAAAAAGAGAGACATGGATCTTGTTTGAAATAGAAGACACTGACACAGGCTTATACTGAGGTCCTGGAGTGTGTCCAGAGAAGAGAGTGGAGCTGGGGAAGGGGCTGGGGAAGAAGAGGAGCAGCTGAGAGAGCTGGGGGGGTTTATCCTGGAGAAGAGGAGGCTGAGGGGAGAGCTCATTGCTCTCTGCAACTGCCTGAGAGGAGGTTGTGGAGAGGAGGGAGCTGGGCTCTTCTGCCAAGTGATAAGTGATGGGACAAGAGGGAACAGCCTCAAACTGTGTCAGAGGAGGTTTAGGTTGGACATCAGGAAGGATTTTTTCACAGAAAAAGTTCTCAAGCCCTGGCAGAGGCTGCCCAGGGCGGTGGTTGAGTCCCCATCCCTGGAGGGATTTCAAAGACGCTCAGGGATATCATTTAGCAGTGGGACAGGGACAGTTGGAACTGATGATCTCAAAGGTCTTTTCCCACCTAATCTATCCCAACCTCCCTTGAAATTCCCTTTAGTGCATCCTAGCAGTGAATCTTTATGTAATTTCATTTTGCCCTCTCACTGGGTTCTAAAAGCAAGGATATTCGAAGCCGCTGATGCTCCCACATCACCCCATCCAAACCCATCCAAAATCCCCCCAGGTAACTCCAGCCAGGAATAAACCTCCAGCTGACCCATATCCAAAGCGTTTCCAGCGTATAAAAGGAATAAAAAAAGCTTATTGAATTGATGGGAATGATTAAACCGCATTGGCAGAAGGAGGTGGCTCCTGTCAAAAAGCTGAACTCAACAGTTCAGGGAAAACCGAGAGGATCCTTCAAATGAACTGCTCGAAAATGAAGCCGCATGGGAAGAAAAAACCTCAGAGGATGATGAAAAGCAAAGCTGAGTCCCTAAAGCAGAAGCACTGACCACAATAGGTCCTGACGCTGCCTCTTGGCAGCATCTCCGACACCTCAGAGCGCTCCAGGAGTCACAAAACCAGCCCTGGACCCGGCCCGGCGTGTCTGACCGGAGAGCGGGTTGGGTTTGGATTAACCCCTGTCAGCACGAAGGGTGCGGATGCTCCGGATCCCCACACAACGCAGCCCCGTTCCCTAAAGCAGAAAACGTGGTTTCGGGGTGGCCAAAAAGGAGAGAGGGCCTGGAGATCATCAAATTATAGAATCATAGAACCACCAGGTGGGAAGAGACCCACGGGATCATGGAGTCCAACCATTCCCATCAATCACTAACCCATGTCCCTCAGCACCTCGGCCACCCGCACCTTAAACCCCTCCAGGGAAGGGGACTCAACCCCCTCCAGGCTGGAGCGCGTCCCAGCAGGTCTGTGGGAGACAACCCAGAAGGGGAAAATCACCCCAAATCACCGACTCCCTCAGCAACAACAGGAATTCTCGCTCCTCTGCCCCTGGAACCTCAAGCTGGACAGCGAGAGCGAGGGCTCCCAGGACTGGTGCTGCTGACCCTCAGCGAGCTGAGCCGCGTCCTCGGGCAGCACGGGACTCGCCGAGCGGTGATTCACCTCTCCAGGTTTGCTTAGAAAAGCACTTTTCCAGCTTCAGCTAAATGGATGGAGCTGCTTAGTCCAGAGGAGGCCACGGAGATGATCCGAGGGCCGGAGAACCTCCTGTGCGAGACCAGGCTGAGAGAGTTGGGGTTGTTCAGCCCGGGGGAGGCTTCGGAGCAGCTTTCGAGACCGAAAGGGGCTCCAGGAACGCTGAAGAGGGGCTTTTTGTAAGAGCCTTTAATTAAAGGACAAGGGGGAATGGTTTCACCTGGAAGAAAGGTTTGAAATCCTTTCCAACCCAACCCACTCTGTGAATTTATGAAGCTTCTCCTGGGTCTCCACTGAAGCCCAGGGTGGTGGCACTGAGCTGGCCCCGCTGGCAGCTCAGATCTTTCCTCAGCCCCGTGCACCAAAGCTTGTCTCGCAGCCAGTCCTGCCTCCTCCCCACCACATCGCTCTCAAACCCTTTTTGGAACCAGGAGAGCAGCTCCTCTCCTCACACACGGGGGCCTCAGCTGCCTGGAATCACAGGCTGATCTCTGGATTTATACCAGGCACTGATATTCAGAGAATCACAGAACAACCAGGTTGGAAGAGACCCACCGGATCATGGAGTCCAACTGTTCCTATCGAACATCTCAATCACACCAGATACCGTCAAGCTGGATCCTCACAGCCGCGATCTCAGATGGGAGCTGCTGCCTCCAGCCAAAACCCTTCTTCAATTCCTCAATAGATCCCACTCCAGGGAAGGGCCATACTCCAGAGCCATGCACATATCCAAAAATCAGCTCCTAAGCCTAATCGCCTCTTAATATTCTAGGAGAAATTCTAGGAGAAATCCTTTTGCACTTCAAAAACGAAGTGTGAGTTATCCCGATGCTGTCGCCTTCTAAATCAAAGCAGCTCACGGGAAGGGAATCTCACCAGGGGAGCTTTCGGCACCGCGATTAAACACACCCGGGGAGCCGCCCCCGCTGCCCCAGCCAGCTCCGTGAGGAATCACCGAGCGAGCAGGGAGGGACTCGACTCCTTCTGGCTGCACAGAGTTGGGGGTTCCAGCCTGCAGGACCTCGGGGTGCGTAGAATCATAGAAAAACCAGGTTGGAAGAGACCCACTGGATCATGGAGTCCAACCATTCCCATCAATCACTAACCCATGTCCCTCAGCACCTTGGCCACCCGGCCCTTAAACCCCTCCAGGGAAGGGGACTCAACCCCCTCCCCATTCAGCCTCTCCCACTGACCAATCACCCTTTCCAGGAAAAATTTTTTCCTCATGTCCAGTCTGACCCTCCCCTGGAGGAGAGATTTGCTGAGCTGGCCGCAAGCACGAGGCGCTGGAGAGCACTGAGACCACAGCAAACACAGCGAAGGCTTCAACCACATGCTCCTCAGCTCAATCAAACAATAATCTTTCACCTCAAGCCCATTCCCCTCATCCCATCCCTGTCCTCCCTGATCCAGAGCCCCTCCCCAGCTTCCCTGGAGCCCCTTTCAGCCCTGGAAGCTGCTCTGAGGTCCCCCCGCAGCCTCCTCTTCTCCAGCCTCAACATCCCCACTCTGCTCTGCACGGATGCTTCTGCTCCAAGCGTGAGATTTTAGGAAAGAAGGAATAACTCAGCCCCAAGAGCTTCAGATCTCAGCACCCAGAGAAGCCTCACAGAGCATGTAGGAACCACCACCCCAGCGTTTTACGCAGATCAAAGCGAAGCACCGAGCTCCGTCACGACAAGCCGTGAGTCTCCTTCTCGCTGCCCAAACCCTTTCGCCGATTCTACGCTTTCCACACCAATAAGACCTTTCAATGGGGGTAAAAAAAACGCCTCCGGGCTAAAACTAGTGGGGAAGGGGAGGTGAAAGGCGGATTCTTTCCGAGCTCGCGTCCTGGCAACACGATCCCCGTGCTCCCAGGAACAGGATTTCACAGAAACACAGAATCACAGGGTTGGAAGAGACCCATCGGATCATCGAGTCCAACCATTCCCACCAATCACTAAACCACGTCCCTCAGCGCCTCGTCTACTCGTGCCTTAAACACCCCCAGGGAAGGCGAACCAACCACCTCCCTGGGCGTTTCTCACCGTACCTGCTGCGAAAGGCATTTTGTAGGGGTAGCCGTTGCGGCCGGCGTGCACGCCGCCGATCCTGCCCTCCGGCACGTGCACCACGCCGCAGACGCCGTAGCTGTTGACGGCCGCCCCCTCCCCGCAGCAGTACGGGGAGTTACACCAGTGGAGGGGCTGGAAAGGAGCCCCCGACGGCAGGGAACCCGGCGAGACCAGGAGCCCCTCGCAGGGGGCCGCCTGCGGCAGCTCGTCCTTGGGGTAAACGGAGCAGGGAGAGTAGCCGCGGTAGCCGCTTTGGCCGTAATAAAGGTAAAAGCCGTTCAAGGGGGTCAGATCCGAGGATTCGTAGAGACATCCGCAATCCGCGTGGTTGCCCGGCACGGGCAAAGGAGGGAACTGCTGCACGGGGAAGGAGGGCTGGTGGAATTCCTGCTTGGGCGTGGGGGATTTCTCTCCGGGCCTTCCGTACTCGGGCTTCATGGAGGCTTGGCCGCCCATCAGCAGGGGCAGCCGGTGGTAGAAACCCTCCGTGCTGGCGTAGGAGCTCGACAGCGACTCGTAGGGGACGGGTTCGGCCGCCCCGTAGAGCCGAGAGGAGTCCCTCTGCTCGCCTTTCCCCAGGGGAAGCCCCCGCCAGCCGCGCGGACCTTCCAGTTTCGAGCCGGCCGCCTCCTTCTTGGCTTTGACGCAATTCTTCCTGCCGGCCTTGGCCCACTTGAGCGCGGATTTCGAAGAGTGGCTCTCGGACCTGCCCTCCGCGTCCGACTTGCTCCTCTGCTTGAGGGGCTGCTCCTTCTCGTGGCTCAGCTTGAGGAAGGCCACGGCGTTCAGGCTGGCCAGTCTCTTCGGGGCGGGGTGGTAGGAGACGGCCTCGTCCTCCCTCTTCGCCCCCTCGTCGAAGACCTCGTCCAGCGCGTGGTCGCAGCTACTGCATTTCTGACCGGGCTCGGGACGGTTTTTCCCCTTCGCGGCTTTCCCGGCGGCTTTTTCCAGCGCGGGGCAGTTGTCTCCGGCTTTGCAGTGGGGGCTCTTAGCGGCGCAGTCCCCGTCGGCTTTCGCGGAGTCTCTCCGACACCGCCGGCCGGACAACAACCCATCGTCCCGCTCAAAGAGGAGGTTGTTGACGGCCTCGGCGTTGAGCGAGGCCAGCCTGCGCTTCCTCGGCTCCGAAGGGGCGCTCTCGGCGTCCTGCTCTGCCCCCGGATAAGCCGCCGTGCGCTTCTCCCCAGCCGGATCGCTCTTCCCCGCTCCCGCTTGCTCGGAGAACAAGGCGGATCCCAAACCCTCCATCCAGCTGGGAAGCTCCTTTTTTTTACAGCTGGGGGTCTGTTTCGAGAGGGACCCAGCCACATCCTCCAGCCGGGTGAGGAGCACTTTGCAGGTTTTCTTGTTGACCGAGGGGAGCAGGCGCCTCCGCAGCGGGTAGGTCTTTCGCACCTCGCGCAAGGCTTTGCTCTTGCTCGTCCCGACGAACCCGCCGGGAGCCTCGGCGGCGTCCCCGTCTCTCTGCTCGCCGCCCTCGGCCCCGTCCATCCTCCTGCCGCCTGCCGCGGGGGACGCTCGGCCGGCAGAACCAGCTGGACGCTTCAGGAGCAAAAGTTGTTTCTTCCGGGCATGCGTCATAGGATCAACGTCCAACCCTGGGGAGGGAGAGGAGAAAACATCTATTAGCACCGCGGGGAGGGACCCATCTCCTCCCAAGGCACCCAGCCCATGGGGAAATGTTTGGGGAGCCTGTTTCTAATCACACTAATTAAGTGGATGAAGAGCCAGGAGACGACGAGATATGGTTTGATATCAAGCAATGGAAGGTGACAATAACTGAAAAGACCGTGGTGACAGCGAATGCCGCAGCGGATGGGTCAGATGATGCTCCGAGACGATGTTCCACACAGCTCCTCGTCCCATCCCTGTGTTCCCTGCTCCAGAGCCCATTTCCCAGCTTTCCTGGAGCCCCTTTCAGCCCTGGAAGCTGCTCTAAGGTCTCCCTGCAGCCTTCGCGAACAACCCCAACTCTCCCATCTTGGTTCTCCAGCCCTTGGATGATCCCCGTGGCCTCCTCTGGCCTCAATCCAACAGCTCCATCTCCTTTTTACACTGGAGATTCCCGAAGCAGACGCGGGGCTCCAGGTGGGGTCTCAGCAGAGCGGAGCAGAGATTGAGAATCCCTCCCCAGCCCCGCCGGCCACGCTTCTTTGGCTGCGGCCCAGGACATGGTTGGCCCTGAAGAGACATTTATGGAGGAAAAAAAGAATGACTCAGCTGCACGTCAGCCCTGCCTCTCCACCGAGATGCTGCGTCAAGCGACTGTTCAAACCGACACAAATGACTGAAATAGAAAAAGCCAGAGATAAGAATCTGCACCCGGAACGGGACCCGCCTTGCCGAAGGCGCGGCTGAGCGAACCACCACCCAGCACCTGAGAGAACCTGTCGGCAGGTCAGGCAGCTCCAGCCCAGCCGGGCTCTCCAGCCAGGTGGAATGTGAGGGACACGGTCCGGCTTTGATTTGCCCCAAGAGGGAACTTTCCATAGAATCATAGGACAACCAGGGTGGAAGAGACCCACGGGATCATGGAGTCCAACCATTCCCATCAATCACTAACCCATGTCCCTCAGCACCTCGTCCACCCGCACCTTAAACCCCTCCAGGAAGGGGACTCAACCCCCTCCCTGGGCAGCCTCTGACACTGACCAATCACCCTTTCCAGGAAAAACTTTTTCCTGCTGTCCATCCTGACCCTCCCCTGGTGGAGCTTGAGGCCATTCCCTCTCGTCCTGTCCCCTGTCCCTTGGCAGAAGAGCCCAGCTCCCTCCTCTCCACAACCTCCTCTCAGGCAGTTGCAGAGAGCAATGAGCTCTCCCCTCAGCCTCCTCTTCTCCACCACAAACACCCCCAGGGCCCTCAGGCTTCTTCTCCAGCCCCTTCCCCACCTTCCTTGCTCTTCTCTGCACTCGCTCCAGCCCCTCAAGGTCTTTCTTGGAGTGAAGGACCCAGCACTGACCCCACCATTCCAGGTTGGGTCTCCCCAGAGGGAGAAGAACCTCCCTGGCCCTGCTGGCCACGCCGGGTCTCATCCAAGCCCAGATGCCCTTGGCCTTCTTGGCCCCCTGGGCCCCTGCTGGCTCCTCTCCAACCAACCCCCCCAGCTCCTTCTCCTCCAGGCCCTTTCCAGCCAGACTTCTCCTAGGCTGGAGCTGCTCAGGGTTCTTGTGCCCCAAGGGCAGGACCCGCCATTTGGCCTCGTTAACCCTCCTGCCCTTGGTCTCAGCCCATGGATCCAGCCTGCTCAGATCCCTTTGGAGCCTCCCGACCCTCCAGCAGATCCAGCTCCCACCCAGCTCAGTGTCACCCCCAAACTCGCTCAGGGTGCCCTCGATGCCTTCATCCAGGTCATTGATGAAGACCTTGAGCAGGGCTGGACCCAGCACTGAGCCCTGGGGACACCCACTGGTCCCTGCCCTCCAGCTGGAGTTAACTCCATTTACCAATCAGTGGATATTGGTCTGGATTTAATTACGGCTGCATCTGAGCATCAGAAACGGTGGAATAAGCCAGCTGCTTGCCTCCAGTGCTATTTATTAAACAGTCAAACTCCCTTTATTGGCACCGAAGAGCCGGTCTCCGTATCAGCAGCAGCCCAGGAGCGGCTCAGCCTTCCCCTCAATCAGATATTTGCTGGACCCCCCCTCGACTGACACCGCTCTGCCACTCCGGAGGCTCTTAATTAAAGCCGCCGCTGCTTTTTTTGCGGTGATTAGAACAAAGCTCCCGCATTACAAGAACCGTTCATTTGATATGGTTTAATCAAGCTGATAATGAGATTATCTATTTGAAATAAGCCCGATGTCTTTTAATTGACTCGCTTATATATGCGTTAACGAAGAGACGGATCGCAAGCCGCCGTGGTGTGTGTGTGTGTGTTGCTCTTCCCACCTTCCTCGAGGTGTTTTTGGGGTGTCTGACCCCACACACCCCATTACACGGGCAGTGGCTGAACTGGGAGGGTCTGGAGGAGCGAACGGGTCCGACCACAGGTTGTGGAAAGCAGGATGCTTAAAAATTCATAGATTTATAGAAAAATAGAATCACCAGGCGGGAAGAGACGCACCAGATCATCGAGTCCAACCATGCGTGGCCCCCAAAATCAGAATAATTCTTCCAAAGGGGCTTCGCACCGTGTCCAGAGCGAGTGTGAGGAGTGCGAGTTCAATAACTCAATAAGAGTTTGGCTGCGGCATCCGATACAACCACATCCCGGAGAGGACAACTTCCCAGGCTCTACGGGCCGGTGGTTCCCTTCCAACCCTCATCCCGCTTCCCGTTGTCCCCACCGAGAGACCGAGGCTCTGGCAGAAGAGGTGGAAACCCCCAGAATAAACAGCTGCGGCTTGTCTTAAACCCAACCCCAGCCACCTCCTTCCCCTCCGGCTCCCGCCAGCAGCCGCCGGCCCTGGCCGCTCGCCGATCCAATTTACGGCTCAAATAAAGCCGCTGCCCGAGCAGCAAACTCAGAGGAGAATTGCTGCCTCATTAGCAGGAAAATAAGCGAGCGCGTTAACATCTGCATCGTCTGTCGTGGCGCAGCTGCGGCATCTGCCGCTCCCTCTCCGGCACTCGACCGCGAAGAAAATCAGAAGGAACTCGGCCGGGACCACCTGTTCAGGCACCGGTTCCTTCCCAGAGCCGCCCGACAGAGACGCGGAACAACCAAGGGGACGGTGCCAAGAGCGCACGAACGGAAAAGCTTTTCGAGCTCCTCAGCCATTTGGTGCTTGGGGAACGCTCAAAGAGTTACGAGTACGCAGATCTTTCTCTCCGTGAACAGCATAGTTTCAGCAACTTCCAGCCCTTTTGAAGAGGGGATGTCATAGAATTATGGAATAGTTTGGGTTGGAAGGGATCTCACAGCACATCCAGTCTCACCGCTGCCATGGGCAGGGACACCTCCCACTGGATCACAGAATCACACAGAATCACCGGGTTGGAAGAGACCCACTGGATCATCGAGTCCAACCACTCCCACCAAACACTAACCCATGTCCCTCAGGACCTCGTCCACCCGTAACTTAAACACCTCCAGGGAAGGCGAATCAACCACCTCCCTGGGCAGCATATTCCAGTGCCCAATGACCCTTTCTGTAAAAAACTTCTTCCTAATCTCCAACCAAAACCTCCCCTGGTGGAGTTTGAGGCCATTCCCCCTTGTCCTGTCCCCTGACACCTGGGAGAAGAGGCCAGCTCCCTCC
>WAAB01001400.1:0-10580 GCA_013389865.1 Piaya cayana
GCTAGGAGTTCCTTTCTGAAGAGCACACAGCCCTTGTGGACTCCCTCCAACCAGCCTTCTGAAAAGTCCAAAGTCTGCTCTCTGAAAGTTGAGTGCAACTGTTCTGCTAACCTCCTTCTTCATCCACAAGGCCTTCTCTGTTCATGAACAGAAGGTCCAGGAGGGTGCTGTCCCCTGTCAGTTTGCTCACCAGCTGTGTGATGAAGTTGTCTTCCACACACTCCAGGAACTTCTGGGACTGCTGCCTTTCTGCTGTGTTATACTCCCAGCCAATATCTGGGAAACTGAAGTCTCCCACAAGGACTAGAGGTAGCGATCTTGAGACTACTCTCAGTTGTTTGTAGAAGAGCTCATCAGCTGCTTCTTTTTGACTGGGTTGTCTATAGCAGGCTCCTATCACAATATCTGCCTGCCTGTGGGCTCCTCTGATTTTTACCCACAGGCACTCAGTCCCTTCCTGACCATAACCCAGCTCAAGGGTACCAAAGCCCCCTCTAACATAGAGGGCTACCCCACCTCCTTTTCTGCCCTTCCTGTCCTTCCTGAAGAGTTTATACCCCACCCTGGGTACACTCCAGTTACACAAGTCATCCCACCATGTCTCCGCAATGGCAATGACATCATAGTCTCCTTGCCCTACCACAGCTTCCAACTTCTCCTTCTTATTTCCCATGCTGCGTGCATTGGTGTAAATGCACTTCATCTGGGCTGGCGAACCTACAGCCCTCATAATAGGATTTCTTCCCAATTGAGTGGTCCTTGGGTTAACTAAGGCCACAGTGCCAGTTTCCTGCTTACCATCCCCAGGTGCACTTGCCCCGTCATGCTTAGTGGTGATATATTGGTGGTCCTTGCCAGCACACCACCCCTTTGACACTGAAGTCCCGTCTCCAGGCTCACTCCCATCTGGCCTGGCCTCCACCCCCTCATCCCTCACATCTAGTTTAAAGATCAATTTATGAGCTTAGCTAGATTTTTAGAGAGGGCTTTAGTCCCCCTAGGAGACAGGTGTGTCCCATCCCTAGTAAGAAAGCCTGGGGGGCTTTCTTTTCACACCAGTCCCTGAGCCAGTCATAAATCAATTTCTTCCTCACTTCTTGATCCTCATTCCTTAGTATTGGAATGGAGCTAACTACTACCTGTGCCCTACTACTAACTAGCTAACTACTACCCAGACCCCTCGATCATTCTCCCTAGAGCCCTGAAGTCCCTCTTAACAGCTTTAGGCTTTCTATGCTCTATGTCTTCATTGCCCACTTGAAATACTAAGAATGGGTAGTAATCTGTGCCCTTGACCAGGGATGGAAGTTTTCTAGTAACGTCCCTTATTGATGCTCCTGGCAAGCAGCAGACCTCCCTTTGGAGCGGGTCTGGTCTGCAGATGGGACCCTCCATTCCTTTAAGGAGGTAATCCCCCAAGACAATCACCTTTCTCTTCTTTTTTACAGAGGATGTTTTTATGACTGTCACAGGATGGTGGAGCTTTGGAAATGTTTCCAGGCTGTGGGTGCAGTCCTCCTCATCCTCAGGGATGGGGTGCACCTGGAACACCTCATATTTGTTCCCCAGGGGCATCTGGGGGTTTGTTGTCTGGGTGGGAGGAGCGGGTTTCCTTCTCCAGACAGGAANGTGCCACTGGGGCTCTGTCTGCGTGGCAGCTTCTATCATGCTTGGTGCAGCCTTAATCTTTTGATGGGTAGTCACCATTTTCCTCAGTCCCTTCTGGCCATGCTCCAGCCCCACTCTGTGCCCTCCCTGCTCACCCTGCCCACTCAAACTGCGGCTCAAACTGCCCTTTTTTAATGTGCCCTGTTTTAACGTGCCCTGTTCAATGTGGCCTGCTCCTCTTCATCTGTGCTCAGGTCGCTTTGCTCCCTAAGGACCGTTTACATCCCCCGTGGTAGCTTCCAGGACTGCCCCATCCTGTCAGGCACCACGCGGGACCAACCTGTGTGTGCCAGCTGCCAGGAACCCCCACCACTGCCCTGGGTTTTTTCAGGGATTTCCCGGCTCAGGGAAGCTCCCGCCACCTCAAAACGTCCACCCCACCACAGAACTCACCATCCTGCTGCTGGGTGCTGCCAAAGAAGCAGTGTATCTTCCTGATCTTCCCATCAGTGTACATTTCTTAAGATTAAGGTTCTGGAAAATAGTTAATATACCATATTCTTTTTCAATACAAATCTACCTTCATATACATGGCTATTCAAAACACCCTCTCCAACACTGTTGCTACAACTGTAATATAAATAGGTAAGACTATTAATTATTTCCCTTTTCCTGTAAACATCTCTGCATTCCAGAATGTTGCTTCCATTTTCAGTAAATTCATTCAAGCAAAATCCTATGAATGCATGTTTGCAATAACCAGAATTAAAAAGTGTAACAGATAAGCAAAAAAAAAAAAGTACTGAGTTTTCAATTGAGATCTCATTAAAAGCAAGACAAATGTTCCACAGAAAAAATCAGATGTGAAGTAGGTGGTACATTACTAACAGTTTATAAAAGCTCTTGTATTTTTAGGAACAAAGAAAATACAATAATTGCAATATATGTGTATGTATATGTGTGTGCGTGTGCATGTGTTCAAAACATGATTTGGATTTTTTTTCCTGTGTGCCCTGTTTTTCCTGACTATTCTATCTGCACTTGATAGATAAGTGAAAATGTGATGTTGACATATCAGTGGTAACTATTAAAGCATCTTAGTCTGCTTCAAATCATTCCTCCAAAGTGGAGTAAGAAATAGAATGACAATGCCTACGATGAAATCTAATGAAAGCAATATTTTTCTTTCTGATTGGTACCTAAGAGATAATATATGGGTCAAATTGACTGTAGTGAATAGTTAAGGTGCAAGCTAAATTATTCACGGTATTCACTGAGGAGTGACTAACCTACTATTTATATTCTTTCTGAATACATCATTATGTCTCTGGCTCAATTTGCAAGGTTCTATTTGAAGTCAATGGACTAAAGAGTATGCATCCTGTTCATCTAAAAAGTCTGTTAACTCGAATTATTGGGTTACTCCATAGAGTGGGGAATAACCATAAAAGACTTAACAACTATCACAGTTACCTTGATCACAAGAAAATGTATTTAAATGACATATTCAACAAGTATGTGCACAACATTCAGACATATCCACATTCAACAAGTGGAGCATGATTGTCTGCATTGATGAATTTACTTTAATGAACACGTAGGAAATTGACAATAAGGGACCTAATTTGAATGGTTGGACTCGATGATCCAGTGGGTCTCTTCCAACCTGGTGATTCTATGATTCTATAAATAAAAAATATGCTTTATTTTGTTTCCATGGAGAATGTTCCCTGGAATACAAAGTATCAATTATACAATTTATAAATTTACCTTAAATATTTTGATATTTTATAAGTGTTCAGAAATAAAACATGCTTTAGTGATAGCTTTGACTTTAGTACCAATTGTATTCATATTTAGCTTTGGAGCAGTATGTACATTCTTGAATGCAACACGAATGTTTTTGTGTACTGCTGAAAACAATATGAAGTGTTTCCCACTTGAAAAATCAGCATGAAAAACTGAGTGTTCAAGATGAAATTTATTTCCTAAGATCCTACTCTTTGCTCTCTGTGTGCCTCTTTCTGAATAAATATCTAGAAGGAGCTAAAAGGACAACATTAATTTTAATTAAACACACCAAGAGGATTTAAACTGATTTTAAAAAATTGTAAGTTTCAAAACAAGATGTATTATACAGCAATTATTTAAAGATTATTGGCTAATACCTGATGCAGCTTTTACTTAATCTGGTGTAGAGGCTAAAATAACATTATAAGAGAAATGTAAAATCACAGTTTCTCTCTTAAGACATGAGTTAGGCTGATTTAGTCGGAAATCTTTAACCACCTTTACTAGAGCCAAATCTGCTGCTGACTCTTCTTGAGAACTTGATAACACGATAAGCATCTTCCTCAGCTCCTGGATCAGTCAGCCCTATTTTTGCATCACTCAGACCTGCAGTCATGGAGCTCTGAACACTGAAGTCTGTGGGCAGCCTGGGAATCAAGCCAAACATCCAGAGGCAAGTAGTCCATCTTGTCTTTCATCTTGCATGCCCTCTCTAGATCAGAAAGAGAAAAAGAAAGTGTTCTTAAAACAAAAAGTCTTAGGCAGTGTCAGACTGTATTTCTACACATGCAACTGCAGAAAAGAGGTGCTTCATTCGGTACTTAGGATATATGAAAGCATAATCATAACAGCAGTGTCATTTGTGGCACTAGACAAATACACTGAATGTCTCAGTAAAAGTCGCATAAAACACATGCTCTTCTTACAATCATTTTTACATTTGCTTCATTTTTTATCTTAAAAGCAATTTATGTTGTGTACAAATACATTAGGGAAAAAATTACATTGTTCCAAGAAGTGCAGTTAACAAATACTTCCTTCTTTTATCTGATTACACCTCTTCTATTCTTATTTAAATGCATCAGAAGCTAAATTGTAAAGAACTAGAAATGTTCTGCCCTCTGGTGCTACCTTAATATGAGATTTCTGAATGCTGTCCATAAACCATTCAAGATCCTCTCATGTTTTTCGTTAACTGCATTCAAAATTACAGTTAACTTCCTAAATAACAGCCAGTTTTAATTTTGTTTTAGGGAAGAGCTGGTATTCAAGGGAGGCTATGTAATCCTTAATCCTTCATTAGCATTGGTGAGTGCTGTGCATGCTGTAGCACTATGAAATGTAGTTGAGGTTTCCCAGGGGGTTCATCTCTCCTTGGCCTGGTTTTACATGTTCTAAGTCTTAGCCAAACCTACCCATCTGCAGTTTCAATAGCTGTCAATAGCCACCTCTTCCTTATAAACATATGGAAGGCCCTAGTATTGACCTGATATTTAATTCTTGTTCAAGTTTTCCATCTATTCCACCTAAACAGGTCATAGATAGTCTATTCCTATTAATTTAATTCTACAATCTATATAATTGGGATTTTTTTTGTCTGAAAACCTACCTTAAATATAAACCTCAGCTAGAAGAGCATTGTGCAAAGTGTCCTGTCACACTCAGATGTTTTCAGCAAAAAGCAATATATTTGATTCACAAGATGTTTACTTATATTGTAAGGTCTTGGAGGTACAGAAAGGTATTTTATTCTCATATTTCAGCATATGGCACTATACATACAGATATTTAGGTAGAGCTGTTGTATGTTATTATTGTAGAAGTAATGAATATTAATATTGTTTATGTGTTACTTTACTGCTCTAGCATACTTTCAGAAGACTGCTTGTGAATATGTGTGCATGTATATAAAGATAGAAAGAAAAAAATAGAGAAAGAAAGAGAAAAATAATGCAACTGCCGTAAGGGAAGTGGATCTTGTAAAGTTCATGATTAGCATGCAGAATATTGTAGTACCTAATTTGAGTGATATGGAGAAATATCTTATTGGATGTTAATTTTCAGTGGTAATGGTTCACTTCAGCTCCCATTTCAGCTGCAGTATGGAGCTGCATCCTTTAGCTGTGTTCTTTGTTAAGCCTACAGCTAAATTCCCATTAAGAAGGTAGCTCTTTAAAGATGGAGTATTCATTTATTTATGCTAGTTCTTTTGCCATTTTTCCTTATTTGTTGTTTCATGTTTCAAAAATAGGCTCAGTCTAAGAAATACACAAACAAATCAACAGAATTGGACAGAAAGAAATAGTAGGCAGTTTTACTGTAAAGCACAGAGCAGAAAGTTATAATTTTTTTTGCACGTCCTCTGTTTCTTTGAAATGGTTTTCCAAAATGGTTTTCCTGAAGTAATTTTTTTCATTAGAGCTATAACTGAGGGTATTCTGTCAGCTACTCCTTTCTTCTGTACAAGTTTATAGTTGTCTGTAAGCAGAATACTAGAAGAAGGTAAAGTAAAATGTCAGGGCTGCAACCATTTCATAACTATGGCAAGCTGCCAGGTTATTTACACGTAACTCTGAGTATTCATTCTTGTGGAAAAAATTGTCTCTCCATGCCTTTAAAAATGTGTATAGTTGCAACACATAGATACAAATGGATAGAAAACAATATTGTTCAGTGATTATACTTTAAAAAAAAATTATACACTCTAATAATTTTTCCAAATGATATTTTTGGTGAGACTTTATATAGTTCATAATATAACATCAAAATTCCATAATTCAGTTACGTTTTCTCATATTGGTAATAATTTAAAGATTATCCCTTCATATTAGAATACACTGAAACAGGAAAATGCTATCTGAAGTGAAGAAAAGGATGTTATGAATCTGAGCAAATGGAATATTCCCTGTGAAAACATCACTTATCTCAGATGCCAGATAAATATCACATACCTTTCCCTATTCAGTTTGGTAGGATGAAGTAGTCTTGTTCAACAAAAAAGACATCTCAACTCAGGCCAGCAGTGACAGTCACACTGTACTAGATTACTTTCATCTCAATATGATAGCTCAAATTTTTGAAAAAAAAGTGCCCATTCATATCATTCTTGTATAATATTTTGTTCACATTAGAAGGACTAAACAAGTAAGAAGTCTGGGTAGATTGGGGTGTAGATCAGCAAAAGTGATTAATTGGAAGCTCCTTTTAGCAGAAAAATAAATTAGTTCTCTTTCAAGCAAGTAACAAATATTCCAAGTTCATCTGATATCATGGTAATAAATGGTTAAATGCTCAAGTGGTTAATGAATTTATCTTCCTATCTCAACAGGGAGAAAATTAATCCTCTTTCCAAATATGTCTTGTTCTCAGTACATGTTACCCAATGTGGTGGTTATAGGCACATATATCTCAACAAGCCAAAGCATGGAATAAGCATCTTGGAAATTCTTAAATGAAATAATAGATTGAAAGCCATTTTAAAAATGATGCTACTACAGTAATGTGATTGTACAACACTAATGCCATAGTCATATCTTTAGCTCCAAGATAAGGTGATGCTTCATCATACAACCACTTCACAAAAAATGTTGAGCAGCGATTAATTCAGTTCTGCTTCAGTGACCCTTTTCTCAGCACATTTTCTCCTATTTACACCTGCCAATTACACCTGAGAATGTAATAATTACCTACATGTTTGAGGAACACTTGAGGAAATATGCTCACGTACTAATACACTTGAATATCAGCCTGAAGAAAATATAGGATTATTCAAGTTCTGGTCTTTGTAACTGGAAAGAAAGACAAACGGATACACAATTATTAGAAGCAACTTAATTTAAGTGGCAAACTTACACTGGATCTCACACAGCAATGCTTTAGTAAGTAAGATGCTTGGGCAGACAGGCAGTTGACAGGAGCAGTAGGTATCCCAGCCTCAGCACTTTTCCCTGTGGCTCTGGCATGGCCAAATATGAATCTCAGCTATGGACTGCACACCTGCCTCACCACAGCTCATTTCCCCAGTCCTGTTTGTTCTTCATTTGCTCTAAACAGTAGGTTTGGTGCTTGTCCCTCCTCAGCTTGCATGCTTGGTCCCAGTCCTGCAGCTAAGATAATATCTAGTCACAGCTTTCAAAACCTAAAGTTTAAATTTTAGTTCCCAAGACAACTTTAGGCTTTTACATGATTAATGAAAGTACTGAGGCCTGAGAGTTGCTGCTGTAATCATGTCAATACCTACTTCCTGATGCTGCTAAATTACAGTAAACATTCCTTTGCCAAAACTCTTTTGCTGACAGCAGATGATGGGGAGAAGGAAAATGCTTATTGACGCAACACCTTACATGTACGTAAGGCACTTACCCCTAAGAAGCACTACATTATTTCTCTAATCTTTCACTGGGAGTTACGTAGGACCTACTCACAGATGCCTCTGGAATGGGCAGTTTAGCTTTGTGCTTGGACAGCAAGTTGTTTTTCTTCTTATGTTACATCACATTTCGCCAAAGCATCTAAATATTTTGTTGAAACGTAAGCTTCTGAGTCTATTGCTTGTCTTCATTACCCATTCATTGGGTCAACCTTTTCTCTCACATAGGCATAAATGCAGCTGCACTGAAACACTGTAATTATTTCTTACTTGTTAGGAGATTTCTTCTTGCCCAGTAAGAACATCGTTAAATCTACATATACCAATTCCTCCCAAAATAATCTTGAGTTCATTTTTTTTCAAAAGAGTTTCTGCTTTCTTGCACAAAAAGTACAATGAAGAGTGCCATTCTTATCAAGCAAATAGAATCACAGTGACAGCAGCATATTACATTAAGGAGATCAGTTCACTTTAGAAAAATAATCTTTAGAAAGGATTGTTATTATGTTAAACAATTATTACTGGGAGACTGTAATAGAAGTATAAAAGCTGATACAGGAAACAAATCCTGAAATGTTTAGGTTTTCTTAAAACCTTTTAGACAGTCAAATAGTTTCCTCAGAATATGGCAAGAAAGCAAATACTGTACATTTTGAATGCAATTGTTACAATGAGAATAAAAATAAAAATGAGGAAACCAAGCATATTGGCAACTTCACATGAATGATGTCCTGCTGACTTTTTTTTCTGACAATTTGAGAAATTATGCTTAATTTAAAGACTTGGAATAAAATTATCTCTCGTGAGTTCAAAGAAATAACTGGATTCCAGCTGTTTCAGTTGTAATGTTGTTCCCTTAATTCTAAGCATCTAAATATATGAAGGAAAGATCCTCTTTCCTTTTTACATGTTAAAAATATATTTTAGATATTAAAAAGAAAAGGAAAGAGAAAGAAAAAGAGGAAAAAAAAGCTAAAAAAAAATCAGTGCTTCACAAGAACTGATTTTTTTTGGCAGTGCTACTAATCACACCTTACTTGATTCACTCATGGCTAAATCAAGCCATGGGGAATGTAATACATCACTACATTTGACATCACTGGTGATGTCCAGGTAAAGACACTACCAAAATGTTGTCCTTTCCTGATGGAAACAAACATTTATTTTATTTTCCAAATTACATTGGAGCCCTCATATCATTCTGGTGATTAAACTTTGGATTTAAAACATGTGGAGGAGTCTTTCCATCAAGTGTGCTGTGCTTGGTTTAGATCAGGCATCAAGTCTTTTGTTTGCCTCCAGCCAAAAATATTGTGACACCAGGCATTCCATACAATGTACAGGGGAGTTGTCCTCCAGAGACCCCCACTAGGGAGGGGAAGCTGCATTCTGCCTTTGGATTGAGGGTGAAAATTGTTATGTCCTTAGAGGGGCAATGCACAAACGCATAGGCCATTTAATATATCTCAGGAACCCCTAGTTCTAAGCTTAGTGATACATCTCAGATGCCTACATTCAAAGGAGAAACCCACATGTCCCCTATTCTGAGAAAAGAGTTTTTTTCAAAACAAGGCAGTATTTATTAATTGGATAGCTGTGGTTATCTTAAATAGGAACAGGATAATGAAGTCTAAGATTATGAACACTTTTTTTACTCTCTTGTTAATACATCCCTAACATCCCATTGTATTATATAGGAACATTTCTCATTGCCCATAACCAAGCTGTTTGATGTCAGGAGTTGTCATATTTATTCTCACTGTTGCCCAGTAGTTACAAAAAAATAGTCTCCTTAATATCTACAGCCTCCCCAAGAAAATTCAGTTCAGACAATGAAAATACCTGAGAGACTGTTCATATCTGTACAAAATGAGTCATAGAATCATTTTCTGCCCCTAGAAAATCATAAATGTTTCATATCCACTCAATAAAAACACAATTAAGGAAAACGAACAGTGTTTCAAGCAACTGGCAGAGAAATTTGCAACATGTTCCATAGTCTGATGTTATATAAATTGAAGGTGTACACCTAAGGTTTTAAGTGAGCAAGATTACCCAGGGTAGAATCAAGCCTGTTCCCTTGTATCAGAGTCATGAGTATCACAAACCATTTGATCTAGCAGTTGATCTCTGCTGAGAGTAAACTGCAGCACTTGGAACCTTGCAGCACCTTTTTTTCCCACCCTACCTGTGGGATGCATTAGGGAGAATACGTTATTATAGAGATAGAGTCAGGTGTTCTGTAAACTTGAAAGATCACCACATACAGTGTCAATTGGACATGCTGCAGAGAAAGTATCATCTACAAGAAGGGTTCCAGGGAGGATCCAGAGAACTACAGGCCTGTCAGTCTGCCAGGGAAAACCATGGAACAGGTGATCTTGAGTGCTATCATGAAGCACATGCAAGAGAACCGGGTGATCAGGCCCAGTCAACATGGGTTCACAAAAGGTAGGTCTTCCTAAACTAACCTGATCACCTTCTATGACTAAAGTGACTTGGCTGCTGGATGAGGGAAAGGCTGTGGATGTGGTCTTCCTCGACTTCAGCAAAGCCTTTGACACAGTTTCTCACAGCATTCTTCTTCAGAAACTGTCAGCCTCTGGACTGGACAAATGCAGACTCTCCTGGGTGGAAAACTGGTTGGATGGCCGGGCCCAGAGAGTGGTGGTAAATGGAGTTTACTCCAGCTGGAGGCCAGTTACAAGTGGGGTTCCCCAGGGCTCAGTGCTGGCTCCAGCCCTGTTCAATGTCTTCATCAATGACCTGGATGAAGGCATTGAGTGCACCCTTAGTAAGTTTGCAGACGACA
>WAAB01001400.1:15818-40112 GCA_013389865.1 Piaya cayana
TCAACATCCTTCTTGTGGTGAGGGGCCCAGAACTGGACACAGTATTCAAGGAGCGGTCTCACCAGTGCCGAGTACAGAGGGAGAATAACCTCCCTGGACCTGCTGGTCACACCGTTTCTGATACAAGCCACGATGCCATTGGCCTTCTTGGCCACCTGGGCACACTGCTTCACTCATATTTCCATCGTCGTCATTCAATTAATTAGTAAGTCCCTCCATCTCCATGCTCTGCTGGCGCATTTTTTAATAACTGAGAGATATTTATCCTTCATTAATCTGTATTCTGAAATACAGTATGTGAATAGCTAACAATTGTATTTTCCTTCTTGTTGATATAGAATTATATGGTTTTAGAAGTAGACTTTCTTCTTTTCTTCTTTTTTCTTNTATGTAACTTTAGACCTCTATTATATCCACAATCATTGATAATAGTAATGAGGTATGGTATGCAAACACTAGGTATGTATCTGTAAGTACAGCAAAGAGGGCAAATGCACTGGTATTTGCATGTGGGTTTAGTTTGAAGATTTCCCACCCACTCTTGACAAAAATTTAATCCTATGGAGGAACTACATTTTATTTGTGGAAAGTTACTTCCCTACATGAGGCATACATTCTTTGACTGTGGATCCACAGACCTGGAAAAGGGAAAATGCTGTTCTGTTTCAGTTAGAATTTGCAGGTGCCTGCTCAGAAAGAACAGCTGGTTACAAACAGAAACAAGGTGAGGATCTGGAACAGTGGTGACATTGAAGTAAAGATGGTCCAGAATAGAAAAGGTTCCCCTGAGTTATGAAGTTGGAAGTGGCTTGCTTGATTTTGACTGCAAACAATATTTCAAAGGACAGAACTTAATTGTGTGACACCAGTTTAAGTTCTAAAGAAAAATAACAGGATTCTAATTTCCAATTAAGGAAAACTTTTCTGTGGTAGGTTCAGCCCAGACAGCAGCAAAACACCTACCCAGCCTCATGCTTCCTCCTCTTTCATGGGATCAAGACAAAATAGAAAGATGGTAAGAAAACCTGTGGATTAAGAAGATGAAAGTTTAATAAGGAAAATAAAGGAAGTGAAAGAAGAAAGGAAAGGAAACAAGCAAAAGAAACAAGCAAAGGAAAAAAAAAAAATTCACCGCTTCCCATTGGCATGCACACATCAAGATGCCTTGTGGGAATGCGATGGTTTGAGCAAAAAACTCTCCCCCAAACCATTCACAGCGTTTGCAGTCCCCCTTCCTTCCAACCCCCACCCCCCTTCACAAACGCGAGAGAGAGATAAGGTGAAGAGAGACTAAAAATGCTGTAGTGATTATATATAATGTATTAACACTAATATGCAACTAAAATACTACATATACAATAATCAGAGAATAAGAGCCCCCCAGAACATCCCCTGCCCCGTAGGGAAGCAATCAGAGATTCCCCAANTTTTTTTCCCTCAGCCACAACCTGGCTATTCTTAAAGGGGCCAAAATCAAACCATTACAGGGAAGCATGGTCTCAGCATGCATAATGGTTGCTTGGGAAGACAGATGCTATAACTATGAATGTCCTCCCTTCCTCCTCCTTCTCTATAGCTTTATTTCTCAGATGGTGTGGAATATCCTTTTGATCAGTTGAGGTCAGCTGTCACAGCTGTGTCCCAGCCTTTTGACCACTTCCAACCTAATTGTTTTGATAAGCAGCAGGTAAGAGAGAATGACTTGATGCTGTACAATAAATAATCAGCAACAGCCAAACCATTAGTATGTTGACAACACTATTTTAAATACAAATGTAAAGTACAGCATCATACAGGCTACTATGAAGTTAACTCCATCTCAGCCAGATCCAGCACAGGGACAAAGAGGTAGGTGACTGTCTCTTTGATTCAATAGAGAAACCGACATTTCCAGAACATGAGGGAGGTTTGAATTTCCAGCACAGAGACCTGCCAGCCCAAGAGGGAAAAAATGTCTGCTAGGAGAAAAATGTAGCAACATCAGTAAATTAAAGGGCAAAATGAGCATTTCTTGGCAATGTGATCTGACTGTATTTCCATTAAGAAAAAAAGATGACCCTGTGCCTCAGTCTAGTGTTCCCTGCTTTGGTTGGCTTTCCCTTGATGCTAACACACAACAAATGTCTCAAGAATTAGAATATAATTGCTGGTGGTGTTTGATTTGCATCACACCAATAGGCAGTAGCATTTTATAAGGCAAACAAAAGATGACCTGTGATGCTTGCAGTCAAAGCATGCAGCTGTGGAACACTCACTACAGTGCTTGTTGTGAAAAGCAGAGATAACTGATCCAGTACCTCACATAGAATCATAGAATCACCAGGTTGGAAGAGACCCACCAGATCATCGAGTCCAACCATTCCCACTAATGTCTAAACCACGCCCCACAGTACCTCTTCCACACGCACCTTAAACACCTCCAGGGAAGAAGACTCAACCACCTCCCTAGGCAGATTGTTCCATTACTCAATGACCCTTTCTGTGAAGAATTTTTTCCTTATGTCGAGCCTGAACATCCACTGGGAGAGCTTGAGGCCATTCCCTCTTGTACTGTCCCTTGACACTTGGGAGAAGAGGCCAGCTCCCTCCTCTCTACAACCTCCCTTCAGGTAGTTGTAGAGAACAATGAGGTCTCCTCTCAGCCTCCTCTTCTCCAGGCTAAACAATCCCAGCTCTCTCAGTCTCTCCTCGTAAGACTTGTTCTCCAGCCCCCTCACCAGCTTTGTCACTCTTCTCTGGACTTGCTACAGAGCCTCAATATCCTTCTTGTGGTGAGAGGCCCAGAACTGAACACAGTATTCAAGGTGTGGTCTCACCAGTGCCAAGTACAGAGGGAGAATAACATACTGGTAGCAATTTCACAGTAGCAGCAAGAACGTGGTGGACTCATAAATCCCATCATAACCTTAATGTTCTTGCCACTCCAAGAAAGCTGGATCCTTAGGATGTGTGCAATGGGAACAATTTCTGCTTCCATGGAGAAAGAATGTGTCTGAAATTCTTTCCCTCCCAGAATCTGCTCCCATTGTGTAAATCCCCACAAAAACATCCAGATATGCATGAATTACTGATCAGCTGAGGTTGGAAGGGACCTCTGGAGGTTTTGTTTTATTTTATACAGATGAAGTTCCCTGGGTTTGTGGTGTTTTTGGTTTTTTTTAATTTGTTCCTATTGCCTCTTTTCCTGACAGTGCGAACTACTGAGAAGAGTCTGGTTCCCTCTTGATCATTTCCTTCCATTACGAATTTATGTATTTCCCCCCGAGCCTTCTCCTTACCAGTCTGAACAATCCCATCTGTCTCAGTCTCTCTTCATATGAAAGATGCTCTAGTCCTCTAAGAGGGGGTTGGGGAGAATAATGACAACTCAATATTAGTAGTACAAGATCTAGATGCTGTCTATGTCCATTTGTTTTTTAACAACTGATTGAAAGTCATTTTTTTTCCTGTATTATAGATTGGAGAAACCAAATGAAGCTCTAAGTTGCTGCTTGTGCATGCTACTCTAAGTACTGTATTGTAACCAACATTTTTCCTCTGCCCGTATTCATGTTTCGAGTAAGTGATCAAATGCTTTTAACAAAATATAAAGAGTGTATTTGTGTGTGTGGGTTTTCATTTAGTAGATCTGAATCACTTCAGCTGCATTTTTGGCAAACTTCATTCACTTCATCTTCTTGGCATTTCATTATATTTTACGATCACAAAGTCAACTCTCCAGCAACAAAGTGAAACACAGCTCTTTGAAATAAATGTTGTCATTAACAAGCCATGCCAGGCACAGTGATAGATTTGCAGCTGTAATGAATAACATTTCCCGCAAAGTTCTTCTGTCTGACAGAAAAGCTGTGACATTACTGCAGGCAATAGTGTTGGAAACTAAAAGATTGATTGATGCAAGCAGATAATTGAAACCTCAGTACTGTCACATGCATGTCAACCTAACAACCAAGCTACTACTCTAAGATAACCTTTATCATACAACATCCTCTCCATGAATAACACACAAACACACACACGGAGAGAAAAAGCATGTAATATTTCTTAGTGAACACAAGCTACTTGTTGATAATTTATTCTAACTAACTGATAAATTAAGTCTGTTCCCCTAAAGCAAAAATTAGTGCAGTTACTTCTGGTATCTTAAGTTCCTGGATTCAGTTTAAAGCTGTTAGCAAAAGCCAGGAATATTTAATAGGAGGTAGGAGGCAGTGGACCTTTGATGTGGTAAGTGATAATGTCATTGTCATATCTGAAGGCTTTAAGTTAGACACAATAATCTATATTTATTCTTGTCTAGATAAGTGAACAGACTTTCAGAGGTTCTGGGATTCTAAAAGTCAAGAGTAATTAGTATCTATGCAAAAATGCTTAATGTAATGCATCTAAATGATTGGATGACAGTTTTATTATTGATTTCAAAGGACTTCAGATCACCCTCAAATCTGGTGTCACATCCAGAATTAACTTAGATTCCAGATGCCCATTCAAACCTTTCTGTAAATATCCTTTCTGTAAGACAAACAAACATAGTTTTTAATTATTGTTTTTCCATTGTCCCATTAAAAGTTGCAAGAGATATTTGATCTAGTAAAATATTGTTTCTTCTTTCACATCCACTGTTACAGAATAATTTTATTATATGGTTTTCTCTCCAGAAAATGTACAAATCAAATAAACTCTAACACACATCATCTTTGAAATGATAGGTGTAAAATGGATCTATGGAGTTCCATTCACTTTACTAGAAAACACTGGTTTACATCACTGAACTGTAATTTATATGTCTGCATAATCTTAACAAAGGACTGATGAAAAATAAATTGATGCTTTCAAAAATAACATCAGTACATGTGGCATCAGCAAATTATGACATAGCAAATGATCTATTGTGGAAAAAGTCACTGACAGAAATTCCAGGTAAAGAGAACTGAGACCATACATGTAAATTAGAAATATTTAAAAAAAAACAAACAAACAATAATCCACTTCCTTTTTTCTGACACTTTTACATCAATTCTATTAGTTACCACTAAGAAAAAAAAAAAGTTAAATGTCTTATGAAATAATACTCCAGATCAGTTGTACAGATTTTACCCTAGTACTGATGTTAAGCGTGATATATTTTAACACTTCTCGTGATTCTTTTGTTTATTTACTGCTATTCTACATACAGCTCTGTCAAGAACAGTCCATACAATAGTTTAAATTGTCAACCTCTGAGAAGAATCTGGCTTGTCTCTTTCTGGTTTTGTCTTTTACTGATTCACTCTCTAGACATATATTTCCTCAATTTCCCCTTAGGCTTTTTTCAATCTCCTTAAGTTTTTTTTTCCCTTTCTCTTCCCTCCATAAGCTTTGTTTCAACTGTTCTGACAATCTGTTGACTGATTCCTGCAGTTCTTAAGCATTCATCATGTTCTCAGAAGCAGCTTTTCTTGACTTCACCAAGGGCAGCACGATTTCGCCCTGTGGTTATTCACTTCTCCTTACGTCTCTTTTCCATTTCATTTCATTGACTGGAAATTTGATTCATTTTTTTCTGCTCTGGTTTGGCTTCTATCATTCCTTCAATGCTTTTCTACTGCCTTTATTCTTTGCTATTTTTCTGTCTTCTCTGTCCTACTGGCAGAGTAAGAGTAGTGAATTAGGAAGCAGCTCTTTGTTTGGTTAGGACCTCTAAGAGGCAGAGACTAATAGCTTCTGGAGTCAGGAAAGAATTAAAAGTCATAGAGAAATTTCTTTCAATGAAATTTCTTACTTCCTAACTTAAAAGCAGAGCAGTAATTAAAATATTCATAGAATCATAGAATCNATGAGGTCTCCTCTCAGCCTCCTCTTCTCCAGGCTAAACAACCCCAGGTCTCTCAGCCATTCCTCATAAGACCAGTTCTCCAGCCCCTTCACCAGCTTTGTCACTCTTCTCTGGACTCGCTCCAGAGCCTCAACATCTTTCTTATGGTGAGGGGCCCAATTCAATGCAATGTTTAGCATTCTTGTTTTTTTTCAAGGATTTTTTTTCATTTCTTTGCTTGGTTTTGCTCACTATCTTGAATGACTACCAGGTAGTTACATCAGTATTCATTTTGAGTCTTTTTACATTTGATTTCATTCATTACTTTTAGTCTATACTCAGATAAACAACCCTCTAAACTTAGATTTTAATATTAGGATAATAAGTTTCAATATGAGAACTTAATTTTTTTTAAAAAGCTTCCTTTTTTGATTAAATATTCATTTAGGTATTTTACACTCTGATTAATTTTTCTGAAGTTTATGTTTCAGAAAACTGTCAGAAATTTCTACTATGAACAACCTATTTGAGTTAACTCAGATTAAATCTCATAACAGGGTCAAGGTACTGCTGCAACGCCTAGTCTCAGCTGGCTTTGATGCTTCACTGCACACATCTCCCAGCTCCCTGCCTGGTCCTATTCTGCAACTGCAAATCTGCAGGTGGAGCGGAAGCCATCCTCCTGGGGACACCAGCTCCCTAGCCTTCACCATCATGAGAACCTCCATTTCCAACCCAATGAGCCCAGACTGCCTTTTTTTCCTTCAGTGCAGCTCAGGTGGGTCAGACTCTTGAAGCTGCAGGATCTCAGAGGAGATAAAGTTGCCCCCCTTACCTCCTGCAGCTCCTTTACTTGGAGGCAGACATCCTACACCAGCAGTACTCAGTCATGCAAATCTGCAGGGAAAGGCAAATAGGTAGCAATAGCTGAGGCAAACCAGGGAATACTATGGATTTTTCTTGGAAGAGGGTAAAAAACCTTCCCTTGAAGTCTCCTCTCCTCTACTGAATTTCATAACATAGACCCACAGGATGTGCTGTGAAATATCCTGTTCCTGTGAGTGTACTTCAATTCCTTAATTTCTATGTAAATTAGTTTCCAAATGGCAATAATACATGAACCTAAAAACATGATTGGTAGCTCATATTTTTTAATAGGAGACTATAGGTGAAGAAATATAATTCTACACAGCTGCTATGCAACAACATGCAGACTGTATTTTAAAATAATGTATTTGAATACATGGTGGAATAATCATTAGAAAAGCTCATTTCATTATATGTTCCTATTAAAGAGGCAAATTAAAGAGGCAAACTACAAAAAGGTGAAACTAGGAACCTCTCCTCTTTGCCTTCCTGAATAGAGGCTGACTTGACCTCAGTCTTTATATTCCCCTTACATTTCAAGTGATTACCCAAATCTTCCGCCATCTGCTCATTGACAGCCCTCAAATAGTAAAATGCAGCCAAAATTCCTAGAACTAAGCCATAAAATTCCAAATGCTGTGAGACATAAAGCTCCTTTATGAAAAATGTGATGTGATATAGCAAGCAAAGTAACACAATACATAAATACATAAATAAATAAATATATAAATAAATAACTACACCAGAAATTAACTCTTGATGCCATTAATGTAATGAGGTATAAGGTCAAAGGAAAGGAAACAGGATTTTAAATTAGTATTTTCACGGTGATGAAGGAACCACTGCTGAGACCCCTAATCCACTCATGCTGACAGACCCATTATCTGCAATTATTCTTTATTCAAGTGTAAACCACCATTATGCATGGAGCTGTTGCTACTGCTATAAAAAATTTTAAAAGCGCTGTACTGTAATATGTGCTGACTTTACAGAGCTGCATGAGCCTACTGTAAAAATATAAACTTCCATTTGGATTCATAACTTAGTTTACATTGTATCCTTTTCAAGAAATTAAAATAAAACTTTTGAAGCCTCTTCTTCAATCACAAATTTGCACCAAGGCTTAGAATCAAGGATTATTAATGTATGTCTTTCTGTATCCATGCAGGTAGATAATGTTTTTTCTGTAATGTATGGTTTTCAGCAAATTTTTGATAATTTTCTAAAAAAAATTCTATGATTTCATTAATTTCCAGCCCTGACTCCAGAAAGATAATTATCTAAGAATTGTTTGAATCAAGGGGCATACTCTACGTGAAAATTGTTGACACCTTGATACAATTTTTTTTATATACTTAGGAGAGATGGAAGAGATTTGCTTTCAAAGAAATCATCGGCTCGTATATCTAAGCATTAGAAAATGTATGAAAATTAAGAGATAAAAGAAAGAATAAGTAAGCAGAGAAATGTTTATATTGCTGTCATAATCATACTCCTGATCAGCTATAATTAGAGTAAGAGATGCTGGTCTGGATGTCCTTTCTGCTATACACACAAGGACTGAATTGGTAGCCCATTGCAGGGACAGATGTCATCGTGGAAACAGGATACAGGTTTTACTGTGTCTCACCTGGTAGGATGAGCTGATAGGTGCTGGCAAAGGCTACATGAGTGTTCACTAGATGGTACTGGTGAAAATAAAACGGAGAAGTTGTGCTCTAATACATGTTGCACAACATAAATATGTCCTATGAATGCTCTAATTTGTCCCACAGACATGTCCTCTGAAACTATTCCAATCCTTCTTAGGTGGTTATCCAGGTAGGAACAACTTGTTAACGAAATTGGAATACATTATCTATATCTATATTTACATCTCCAAGACTGGGTTAGTTATGTACAAAAAAGGAGCTCTGGATACTCTAACCTCACCCAGTTAACTAAAACCACTTTTTCAATGACAAAAGTGACACTTCCAGAAGAAAAAGGAAATATACTGGTTTTGGTTCCTCTCAGGCTACAATTACATATGGATCCTTTTTCCAGAAGGATCTATAAAGATCTAGAATTGATAGTTCACCTGAAGAATGACAACTTGGAAACAGTACAGGAGTTTTTCTAAAAATTCAATGTAGTAATGATCAAAAGAGTTTATTATAAATTTTGCAGGGCATTACAAAAAAAACTTTAAAAAAAAATCAGAAAAGTCCACATTATGCCACTGCACACATTAAGATGTATTGTAACTTCTGGTCATACCATGCAAAATGGTTTAGCTAAAAAGGAAAAAAAAACAACTTATATTAACTTTCTCATTTCTGGCTTGATTCCTATGAAACATAGAAATAAGTACCAATGGGAAATTAAAGGAAATATAAAAATAATTCCAGTGTAGAGTTGTTACCAGGACTAAATACATACAGGCATAATTATTGAAAGCTGGACCTGAGCCCACAATGTGTGCTTGCAGCCCAGAAGGCCGACTGTATCCTGGGCTGCATCAAAAGAAGCGTGGCCAGCAGGATGAGGGAGGTGATTCTCCCCTCCTACTCTGCTCTGATGAGACCTCAGCTGGAGTACTGCATTCAGTTATGGGGTTCTCAACACAGGAAATACATGGACCTGTTAAAGTGGTTCCAGAGGAGGGTCTCAAAAATTATCAAATGAATGGAATATGAGGAATTCTCATATGAGGAAAGGCTGAGAGAGTCAGGGTTGTTCAACCTAGAGAAAAGAAGACTCTGAAAAGACCTTACTGTGGCCTTTCAGTGGGGGCTTATAGGAAAGATGGGGACAAACTTAGATTTGTATGGCCTGTTGTGACAGTACAACAACTGATGATTTTAAACCAAAAGAGGGTAGATTCAGTCTAGACATAAGGAAGAATTTTTTTTTCCCATTGAGGGTGATGAAATACTGGAACAGGTTTCCCAGAGAGGTGGTAGATGACCCATCCCAAGAAACACTCAAGGTCAGATTAGACAAACTCTGAGCAACCTGATCTAGTTTAAGATGTCAGTGCTGGCTGCAGGGGATTTGAACTAGATGACCTTTGAAGGTCCCTTCCAACCCAAACTGTTCTACAGTTCTAGGGTTAGTACTTTTACACTTCTCAGGCCTTCATTTCTAGAACATGCAGCCCTGAGCAGAGCAGAGACATTTCAACTTTGCTGTAATGTACATCCTGCAATTATTAATGTCACCTATTTAAAGTTCTTCATCATACAAAGGTAATGGACAGTGGAAATAGGCAGGCTCTTTTATGGCTTTCAGTATGCTTGCTTTAAAATATCTACAATCACGATGCTAAACATGATTTTTATTTAATGAATATAGATCACACCCATCTCCTGAGCACCTTTACTGATGAGCAAATTGCTTGTACAATCTTCCTTCTTGCTGGAAGAAAGACTGTTGCTATAAGTAGTCACACTGACATGAGATTTCGTTTTGAAGGGAAATATCCTTTACAGCAGGTGCCCTTTGAGTTGTTCAGTTTCATTTTTCTTACATTTTAAGATGATAAAGGCATTGCCAGGTGTCTTAAATGTAAACCATTCACGTAAAGGAATATGAAATTCAATCCTCTTTTGAGATAATGTGATGTGATTTCCAATTCTTTAAGCAATGTCTAAAAGGTCAAGTAAGTGTAAAAATTGTAAAAGTGATTCATCACAAGCAGAAGTAACACCAGTATTCAAATGGAAATACAGCAGAATAACATAAAAGAAGAACTGGGTAATTTATATGATAAATATACAGGTTATTTCTGATAGATTAACAGAGTAATTAACAGATGCATCTCTGAAAATCCAAAATAATCTTTCTGTGCACTTCAGATTACTTTTTTTAAATACAAGGAATGTTGGTGATGGTGACAGGGACAGGCTCCAGTGAGAGCCTGATGGCATCATCGCAACTGCATTTGTAACACAGGGAGTGTAGAACAAACAGAACAAAACTAGAGCAATGACAGGTTAGAGGACAAATAAATGTGCAGCTTTCACACTTACAATTTTTTTCTTAGTCTTTTCTCTCTCCTATCAGCTCTTTCATTCACCATCACTAATTGGTTATTTCCCTAACAATCAAAATGTCTGTATTGACTTTGGTTTAGTGTCTTTCATTCTTTCCTGGTAGTGTGGTTTGACCTTCCATCCTAAGAAATAGTCATGTTAACCCACATCACCTGCTGTTAGATTTGTCTCAAATATATTGTAGGAAAGAAGAAAACACAAGCCCATATTTCAAGGGCTTAATGTTTCATTGATTTTACTCTCATGGTGCAAACTGGGAATATTAATATCTTAGGGAGCTGATTAATCAGTATAACAGTTTATTATTTGCACATTTACGATTTATAGTGCCTTCTTATATCTGCTGTGTTTTTATTACCGGTCATTCTCAGACAACTTTTCCAAAATGCTCTACAAAACCAGGTTGTTGTCTGAACCACAATCAGCTGCAGAAGCTGAGAGATCAAACCTGACAAAAATATTTTCTGAATTAAAGAATATTGAAGTAGATGCAATTCAAAAGCAAGTTAGAGGTTACTGCAGATGCTAAATATGAAAAATTAGTGTGATTAGGCCGGAATAAGAGGTGAGTGAATTGAGTGAGGTCTTAGACGGAATTTTGTTGCACAGTTGCTAGACTTCCCTTTGCAGGGGCTTCATTGCCTAGAAGTACTTGGGCTGCAGATACCTTCAGGAACAGCTGAATAACCAGTGCCCCACACCTGGATGCTGCAGCTGCTGTCCAACTTTGCCTTCAGCCACTCCTTCCCTCACCTGCAGACCTCCCTGTAGCACAAACCCACGAAAGAATGACACCATGCTGTAAGTATCCTTTTAAACTTACCCTTGCTCAGCCCATCTACAAAACTACATTGAGTTTCCATATGCTTTGTTGCAATATCAAGGTAGTTGGCCTAAGGTGAAGAATTCCCCCTCTTTCTTGGGAAAACGGAAAAACTGCTGAAATTAAGAAATTTCTTTTCACACCAATGGTCTAGAATGTCTGACAGTAACAGAAAAGGGTGAAATAACTGTCTGCCAGTAACCAAACAGAAATTTTCCTGAAGACCTGATAATTATTTATTTTCCAAACATGGAAAAACAACAAGAAAAATGTTTATTTCCCAAATACTGTATGACTAAGGAAGAAAATAATTTCACATCACTATTGTAACTTTGGGGACTGACCTGATATTAACCATTCTGCCAGCCTTCATACTTTGGGTCCTCATCCAACTTAATCTTAATTATACATTTCAGTTATGCAGCCTAGAGAAAGGTGCCTAAAAGCTACAAATTCTGCAGAACAGTACAAAAAAAAGGTAAGATTATATGAGCTAAATCCTACTTGGCAAGTATTTGATTGACTTACATACATCCTCCATCTGGGATCTGATAGCTTCCTTGAAGACACAGCCAGTCTATTTTTCTGGCAACCTGTTTTACACCCTTTCTCCACTTTAGTCTCTTTTTTTTCCCACTAGCTGAAGAAATGAAAGTTACAACATATTTGCTTAGTGTCCAGAACAAAAAGGAGAAAAAAAAATCAGTTAAACTTTTTCTTCATCCTTTTTTGCTCCAGAGACAATGAGGAAGAAGGGATTTCCTGCAAGCCCTACAGGTATCTTTTAGGACCAAGAGAAGCACAGATGTAGATTCTTAGTCATCTCAAAGTCTACAGGGAGAAAATTATTCTCTCATCTTAGGAAGTATGGAAAGCCTAACTGCATCTTTTTAAACAGTCCATACTGGAGCAACTTTTTAAGAGAACACTATGTCCTGATCTTTTACTTTGTGAAATTCTTCCAGGATGCTTTGTTAACTTGTCTCTCCCTTCTTGCAGTTCATGGATCAATTGCCATCTTATACAGAATAATATTGCCTTGTTATGTGTTTTCACATTGGGAATTATGTTCTGTCATAATATGCATTAGTTTCTGCAAGAAACTGCTGTACTAAATTGTTGCTGTGACACAGTCCCTTTCTTGCTAAATGAAGGTCAAGAACAGACTCATTTGTTTTCTTTAAAATGACTCTACTTAATTGTTCTTCATTTCCACCTTAATTCTGTGAAGGGATTCCAATTACATCACTTTACTGAGGGATGTGGTGAAGTGGATGGCAGAGCTGAGCTTTGCAGGTATCCTCATCAATGGAGCTAGGACATACTTTACTATGGTATAGTTCAGATGCTGTAGTGAATCTAATATTAAAAGAAATCACCACTACTGTTCCTTACAAGTCACCCAACCTCCAGTTCCTCCTCATGGATTGGTGAGAATATTTCTTAGATTACCACTGAAGACACTGTAGTGAATCAATGAGAGTGAAAACCTGGACCAAGTATTTGGTCTCATAAATTTTAGATTATTTTGTACAAAACACATTTCAGACTTCATAGCAATATAGATTTTTCTGATAAATATAAAGAAATTTACTATACAGCAAGCAGTAGATCAGAAATTGAGCTTTTGAGGCATTCTTTTTCAATCGCTTTTGACTCAAACCATCACATTTTGGAAGAAACTAACCTTGGAGATGACTCTCAGGGATTCAGTTAATAATGGATACTTACTGCAGAATCTCAGATAAGAAAAAATCTAAAGTAAAACACCCAAGCAATGTGGATATCAGATTTTCAACAGCAATGATTTTGCCTTCAGATCTTTTCATATTGCAACATCCAGCTTACTAAGGCAGACATAGACTTTTTTGTGCAGCAATTTAACAGCAAGTTTAATATTAACTATTACATTTAAAAACACAGCCACTATGTGAGCAAAGTTCACTGAATAAAATAAACTAAATGATGGGTAAAGAAAGTCAAAGCCTGCATGAAATGATGGGGAAAGAAAGTTAAATTTTGTGTCTGACTTCCACCTTTATGGTCCAAACACCTACCTCTTCCTTTGCAGAGCTCAGTAAGAGCTTAATCGTGAAATAAAATTGCATCAAAGCTGTCTATTGTTCTTTGTATATTGCAAAGGGATCTCATCTCAATCTCAATAAAGTAAAGAGACCATGGGGGAAAAAGGAACATTGCAGCATGATACAGATCTGTATCATAGAGAGCAAATAATACCTATAGCAAGAAGTTTTTACCTTTCATTAATATGAGTAGTCCAGAATCAAAACCCCCACAGTAGCTTTTCTTTCTGAATTCAGAGTTCTTTTTTTCACATTGGTGTTGCTCATTCACATTTGAGGAAAACACAGGAAAGGAAAATTGAGCATTTAGATGGTGCAGAATTGGTTGGTGGTCCTTTATCAGCTGAAAAGTGAGTTTAAGCTACTGCAACAATTAGCTGTTCAATCAAGCAAAATCCCTTTCATATGGTAAAATGGTAATAACTGCAAATCTTAATCATAAAATCAGACAGTAGGAGTTATTGTCCCACAGAGGACTTTAAATACAGTTTTTAATAAATTCCATATCCGAATCACTAAAACTATAAGCCATTGTGGTCTCCCCGCTGGTCTGCTAAAAAGAAATAGTCAACAACTTGAATATTTTAACAGAGATTTATTTCTTAATTCTTCACATTTTTTCCTCCCTCTCCCTGTCCAAGGACTAGCTAACAATATGACAAAGAGTCATTGTCCCAGCCAGAATGGGTGTATAGACGGAAAGTCCTGCATGACAAATTTAATTTCCTGCTATGACAAGGTTACCCACCCAGGTGACAGAGGAAAACCAGTTGATGTCATCTTTCTGGATTTCAGCAAGGCTTTTGATACCATCACACACAGTATCTTCTTAAACAAACACAGCTGGATAAACACATAATGCAGTGGGTGAACAACTGGCCAATGGATTAGGGCTTAAAGGGTCACAGTGAATGGGGTTACACTGGGCTGGTGACCAGTCACTATCAGGGTTCCACAGGGATCCATCTTAGGACCAGTACTCTTTAATATCTTCATAAATTACCTGAATGCAGGACTAGAAGGTTTACTACACAAGTTTGCTGATGACATGAAACTGGGAGGAACTGTTGACATTCTTGAGAGAAAAGAGGCCTTGCAGAGGAATCTAGAAACACTGGAGAACTGGGCAATCACCAACAACATGAAATTTCATAAGGACAACTGTCGAGTTTTGCACCTGGGACATTGCAAACCTGGATATACATACAGACTGGGGAGAAGAAGGCTGGAAAGCAGCCCTACTGAAAGGGATCTCAGGGTTCTGCTCAATGTCCAGCTGAATATGAGACAGCAGTGTGCCCTGGCAGCCAAGAGGGCCATCCATGTCCTGGGGTGCATGAAGCACAGCATTGCTAGCCCATCAAGGGAGGTGATTGTCCCACTCTACTCTGAACTGGTGCAACCCTACATTGAGTATTCTGTGCAGTTGTGGGTGACACAGTATAAATAATGATATCAAGTTATTGGAGAGTGTCCAGGGGAGGGCCACATAGTTGGTGAAGGGTCTGGAGGGGAAGTCGTATGAGGAGCACTTGAAGTCACTTGGTCTGTTCGGCCTGGAGAAGAGGAGATTGGAAGGAACCTCACAGCAGTTTATTGCTTCCTCACATAGGAAGGAGGAGGAGCTGCTTTTTTCTCTTTGGGGACCAATGATAGAACCTGAGGCAATTGTAGCAGGATGTGCCAGAAGAGGTTTATGTTGGATATGAGGAAGAAGTTCTTCACCCAGAGGGTGGTGGTACACTGAACAGGCTCCTTGGAGAAGTAGTCATGGTAGCAAGCCTAACAATATCGAATAACAACTTGGACAATGCATTCAGACATGTAGTGTAAATTCTGGGGTTGTCCTATGCAGGGGTAAGAGTTAGACTCAATGAACCTTGTGGATCTCTTCCAACTCAGGTCATTCTGTGATTCACTCAGTGATGTAAAGTAGAGATAAGTTTTGTCCTGAAGATAAATTGATATAAATGTCACTTGAAGAATTTAAGAAGATGATAATGGAGTAAGATAAAAGAGTAAAAATGTTCTGTAGGAAAAAAAAAACATAGGCTGTTAGTCATCAAAGCATGAGTCCAGATAGAGTGTCTTGGTAACTAGTGGTACGTCAAATATTGGCATCTATTTTATTTCCCTCAGGAGACAGTTTCTTCCATGTTGCAAATTTGATTAGATTTGGATCAGAGCCTTGAAATTCACTTATATGCTCTTACCCAATCAAGCAGCTGCAGTGGAAGGTTCAAGTGAAATCTTCAACCAGTAGCAAAATTGAACACTTGTCTCAGCCACACACACATACACACACACATGCAGAGGACATGAGGACGTGGAGGATGCTAACATGATCAGTGACAAAGTTCTGCCTTCAAGAGCACCCAGCTACAAACCTCACACAAAACACAAGCATGGTTGGCCAAGTTTCTTTGTCTTCTTCAGCTGGCAGAGACCAAAGGTGTGTGCAGACACTCACCAGATTCACAACCACAAGTGTATTCATAGATTCTCCTGAATATCAGCATGACCACTCTGTCCACCCAACATTCCACCCTCCCCCTGATGCCAGTCCCTCCTACTGGCCCTGCAGGTCCCCAGTTCACTGTCCACATCAGCTCAGTGCTTAGTGCAGACACACAGCACTTTCACATTCCTCCCACAGGCACTCATGAATACCCCAAATCCCATATAGTTCTCCATTCCCCTTTACAAAAGGGAAATTTGGAGTTACAAAGTTCAGGGTGACCCTCTCCAAAACTGTGCCTGGAGTTTCTTTNGAGGCCATTCCCTCTTGTCCTGCCCCCTGTCACTAGGGAGAAGAGGTCAGCTCCCTCCTTTCCACAACCTTCCTTCAGGTAGTTGCAGAGAGCAATAAGGTCTCCCCTCAGCCTCCTCTTCTCCAGGCTAATCAACCCCAGCTCTCTCAGTCTCTCCTCGTAAGACTTGTTTTCCAGCAGTTCATAAGCTTGTGTCTGGAGAGTTGATCTTTAGCAATTCTCTATTAAACCTTGTCTACCAGGTTTGTGTCACTATACATTTTTGTTTATCACTTCCTCCTTCATTTGTTCTCTCTTTTAAGTTCAACTTAATTTGTTTTTCTTGACTGGATAACCTTAATGAAACAAATGCATTTATACTGCATGTACTGTTACAGTAACCCCAGGTCTTCAGATTGCCAGACTTTCAGTTCTGGGACAGAACTCTCCTTAGCAAAGCTACCTGCCTCAGGTCTATTTTTCTTAGGTTGTACACAGATCTGATCATGATGCAGCTCCCCTCTCACAGATTTTGTATTTGACTCTTGAGACCAGTAAACACTACTGCATCAAGTGACATGTGGCATATTCCCTTAGGCATGCTACCCCATTTCCTGCTACCTCTTCCCTTGTGATCGCTCTGTATGCAATTACAAACCTGGAAGCTTGAAACCACATGGCAAGGCTAAGCATGTACCATGGATATCTGGCAATAAGTTATCACAGTGGGGCCTGGCATGAGAAGGGTTTTTAAATTCATCACTGAAGAAGTGTCTAGGATCACAAATTAAGAACATCATTATCGTTGTAAGTAGCACAAAATAATCAGCTGTTATGAAAGAATCTAAGATGATTAGCATAGTCATCTATGAGGCTTACAGATGCTGTTCCATTTCAGCTCTTCAGCAATGATAAATATTAACTAGTTACAAGTGGTGACATTCTTTGTGTAGTAAAAATACATTAAGAAAAGTTAGTATTTCAGATTCAGAGTTTTCAGAAATTCTGCAGACAAAGTTCAACTCTGTTAGAGCCATTAATGTTACATTGAGCAACCCTCTGAGAAGGTTTTTAACAAAATCTTTAGGTGAAAATAGACTCTTATATTCCCTTTCAAATGACAGTTTTTAAGGCTAGTTTAACTCCATTTTAGTGTTAAGAGATTTGACAAGGGCTTATTTTTTGCCCACTGCTTCACTATAAAAAAAATTTCATTCATCTACCTTTACAGATGATTCTGTTAATATTTTATGACACTTAGCAGAAGAAGGATGTAGATCCTGATTTTTATTTAAGCTTAGTTATAGTCCTCTCTCACTTACTACATTTCAATACTGATTTTGTTAGCACATTTAAAAATCTGGCTTAGATATCGTATTTCCTTTCTGTCTTCTTTTGTTGAACTGCTGTATGTGTTTTCTTCTGAAACAGAAGACATGCTTCAAACTGTTGTCACGAAAGGCAGAGGAAGTGCAAACTATATTCCACTTTGTTAGCACTGTAAGTCAAATCATCTTAATCTGCTATTGAGCTCTCATGCTATGCTTTTAAGTTTAAAAATATTACATTTATTGTATATTATCCTGTTTTGTTTGGGGATTTTTCTTAGTAGTTTCTTGCTGCTGTAATTAAATAACAGTTGGGAGAGATAAGGAAGCCTGTAGATTGCCTTGAGTTCTCAAGTCATGGTCATAAAGGCTTCAAAGGTACTGTAGGTATCTGGAACTATAAATCACAGAATCACAGAATCACAGAATCACTGGGTTGGAAGAGACCCACCGGATCATCGAGTCCAACCACTCCCACAAAACACTAAACCATGTCCCTCAGGACCTCGTCCACCCGTAACTTAAACACCTCCAGGGAAGGCGAATCAACCACCTCCCTGGGCAGCATATTCCAGTGCCTAATGACCCTTTCCGTAAAAAACTTCCTCCTAATCTCTAACCTAAACTTGGCTGTTTTTTCAGAATGCTTGTAATCTTTCCATTTAACTTTTCAAAGTCATGGTAGGACTATGCTTTAAGCATCCTTCTAAACTGTCATCAAGATGTTTTATTGTTTCATTGAGGAATTCAGTGTTATGTCAACAAACACCATCTATCCATTATCATGGTCTTATCAGTGTTAGCCTAACATCTGAGTCAGATGTATGACTGCTCCAATGTTTGTCTCCCTAACGTCTTACTCTACGCCCTGACTAATCCTGTTTGATGTTTGCCAGCAGTCACACACTGTTCTAGGTACCCCTACAATGTTCATGAACCCCAGTCTCACCAAGTGCTGCACCCCAGGTGCCCAGATCCCAGTGACCTGAGTCCACCCAACACTCACAGGTCATTGTGACCTTATCCCACTCCAGTGGTTGCATTCAGACCCCCTTGCACACACACATTGGCGCACAGTCTCCTTCACCCAAGAAAACAAGTAGAAATGGAGTTTAATGAGGAGCCAGAGACAACTGCAGGCACAGGCCATGGTCAGGGAAGCATACTGACATGCCAGTTCTTCAGCTCTTCACCCAAACTTCACTTGTCATCCTTTGTTTTCTCTACTTTCCCACACCTGTTCCTCCTCAGTAAACCCTGATCCTTGTCTTTCCCTGCCTTTGGTTTCTCCCTAAACAACGTATAAGTTTTGTGTAATCCCCAAATTCTCCTTTCCCCCCTAATAAGCCCATATTGGAATCATTTGTCCAGAAAGGTTGTGGAATCTCCTTCCATGGAGATATGCAAAACCAACTGCACACAGTCACAGACAACCTTGTCTAGCTGACTCATCTTGATCAGGGGGTTAAAACGGATCTTAAGAATTCCCTTTCAACCTAGATAATATTGTGGTTGTACGAAGTAACTATTTATTCTCAAAATCTAACATTTTTAAATAATAACCTCCAGATTTTTCATCCAGGAAATTGTTACAGACCTCAGAATTCCATTTTTGTAATCCAGGGAATTTACTGATCATTTTAAATAATGTGGTATTTAACACAGTGCAGGCCCATTCCTTTTATAATACTACTGAGACATACAAATCAGAGCACTTTAGACTTTCAGTCAGTACATAATCCTCTTTGATGGTCTACATTCTCTGTGTGGATATGGATTTGTATGTATGTATGTACACCTTTTAGGAAAACAACACACGGTTGAAGTGGAGCAATAAAATAAGAAAAGGTGACAAATTGCTTCTGAGAATTGAACTTTCACTAATATCTCTCCATAACCACCAAAGCAGGAAAGAAAAAACAAACAGACACAAAAATGACTGAAGAAGGGAAAATGCTTAACTGTATCATCTCAGCAATATCCCGAGAATACTCTAAGCTTTCAGTAACCTGAAAGCCCTACAACCTTTGATTTTAAATTCTGTTAGAATAATTGCAAGCTATCAAGATGAACAAACTTTAAAAGTTATTATCCTCTCACCTGAGTACCATTATGACCTTCAAGGAAACACCAGATCTGGCCTCATATTTAGCAGTGTAAACTTCGCATACATACTGATGAGTGCATTGCAGTATGAAGTAAACAAGATAAGCTAAAACTGCCACTGATAGCAAAGTAGTTTATGCAAAATATTGATTAAAAATCTGGAGGTATTACAACTTTCATTATGTTATTATTAACTAGTTTCAAGTGATTTGTAAGGAAAATTTTTTCTTTTGATTTACTGAGTCAGTCTGATTTAGTATAAATTCTGCACCATATTCTACTTGGTGGAATCATGTTAAATGCATGACCACAATATACTAGTAGAAATGTTTCAGCCTAATGGATATATAATCCATGAACAAAATATCTTTGAGGTATCATGATCTTCAAAACTTAGATATTAATAGCATCAAGGGAACTATTATGATCTAGTTTGCTGAAAAGAGAATTCAGATTAATCAGATTCAAGACCATTCTACTGTAAAGAGACAAATATCTTGAGCTAATGTGATACTTAAACTCCCTTCACATAAAGTAAATTCGGAATATTGTGAAGGTATTTAAGGTATATAAGCATTATGAGGACAGATACATTGTATTTTTTTAGTTAAAATCATATGTGACAGGAGGATGAAATCTGAGTATGAGCCGTTTATAATTTAATTAAATTGCTACTTTTACTTTTATTCTTTTTCTTACTGCTTGAAACCATGGTTTGGGAAATACTTAACATTTTGTCAGTGAGGCAACATTTTCTAAATATGACTATATATTAAAAATTCATATAATATATTTAATAACTGATTTGCAAACAGTCAAAGACATGCTTTGTATAAAAGCCTTTGCGTTACATCAACTGTGCAAGAGACTGATTTCTGGAAAAGGACTATAAAACCCTACAATTACAATCAGGTTATGAATGATGTTCTCACTTAATTACCAATCCTGATTAGGGTCTTCTATGCTAGGTTCTCTTTAATATTAAGATTAAATAATGAGCTCCATAAAAGCTATCCACTTTGCCTGACCTTTATGTAACACTGGTTCAGATATCAACGTATTGTAAGTGTGCCTTTTATGAGTCTGTTAGCTCAATCTGTGTGTCGACTGTATTTGAATCCCATTAATACATCTGCTGCCAGAACACAGTCTAATAAAATAAAAGATGGGCAGAGACTGGCAGAAAAGGCTATTTTCTCGGTCTTATGACCTAGAAAAGTATTCTAAGGGCAGGCCACTTGGTAAATTAAAGAATTTTCAGGCATGTGCATGTGATGGCTAGTCAGTCAGTGATGCCTGAATTTAACATCAAGTAAGGAGATTGCACAGAAAAGTATAATCACTCATGTATAAACATCCTCTTTATATTTAAAATCTGTTCTTAATCCACTTAAACCCACTCATTTAATTTCAAAATTCATAAATGTGTACTTTTTACAAAAAAAAGTTAACATTGGAAAAAGTCTAAGTAGTGGAAAAAATATCCTTCAGTATGAGCATTCATAGAATAATACAAGGCAAAAGAAAGCACTGGAAAAAGGGTATATAATTGTGGGTTTTTTCACAACTGTTTCAATGATAAAATTTCAATAGCAAAAATAAATTTCCAGGTTACAAGTAGGTAAGTACTGACAACAAAGCTTAAACAAGCTCACATGAAATCTGCCTGGAAAATGGTAGTATATTGTAACATAGAAATATTACTAACAGTGAATAGTGGGTATAATTCTGCAAAAGATATAAGGCTTTTACATGCAAAATAAACTGCTACATTAAAATTTAAATCTCAAACCATTCTTTCCAAATGCTACTGCCAGTTTTTCGGGGACTGGAATTAAGACTGTTTTTACTCAGTTGCTTAGGATTCTCTGGTCTTGGCGTTTCTGTTCATTAGAAAGAATCAGTTATTAAGAAGTCCTTTTGGGAAGTCTGGAAGGGTAAAAAGTCATTGAACTGCATTTTCCATCAAGTATCATACAAATATGTTCAAAACTGCAACAGCTCATTTTTGGTTTTTTTCAATTTCAGCAGAAATGAAAATATTCAGTTTAAATGTGTTTGATGTTTTAAACA
Organism: Piaya cayana; assembly: GCA_013389865.1. Taxonomy (NCBI): domain Eukaryota; kingdom Metazoa; phylum Chordata; class Aves; order Cuculiformes; family Coccyzidae; genus Piaya; species Piaya cayana. The sequence continues at coordinate 37,681 of WAAB01001400.1, forward strand.
AAAAAAAATCCCCAGAAATATGCATTTTCATGATAGCTGGAATTTAAAAAAATAAAAGAGCAAACAAGTACATTTATTGAAAGGTTACAAACCAGCCATAGCATTAAAATATTGATGTTAAAAGAATGATGTTATCAAGCTCCTATTGCAGAAAATGAGATAAACCAAGTAATTCTGTTATACCTAACGGTAGACTGGAAATGGCCCCAAAGATAAGCTGCCAAATAAGGACTTGTAAAAAACAACATTTACGACATCTACTGCAAGATTGGCAGTAGAAAACATAAAACTGTTTTGCCATTGATTTAATATTGGTTCAAAACCACTAAAATATGAAAAATTAAAGTGTTTGCATCATGAAAACCCTTTACTTTGGCACAGAATATTCACTGTAATTAAACCTTTTATTTCAAATTGCATTTGTGGTTGTAAAACTTTGCAATGCCTATTGCAATTTTAGCTTGTCATTCTCAAGATTTATTTTCAGATTTTACATCGTAGCCATGATGTGTTCTGGAAATCTTTTCCTGCTATAAAACTAAGAAATACGTGTAAACAGAAAGATGTATAAGTAGACCTTGTACCTGTCTGATTAGTGTAGCTATGGAGTTAACTTCTGACATCTTTACTCCTTTTTTGCATCAATCTTACTTCAAACTAACCTCTGCCTTATTCCCTCAGCAATAATTTTGCTTTATCAAAGAACTGTGATTTTGTCCTACATAATCTTCTACACGGGAATACACAAGCTGATGACTTCTGTTGACCGTAGTGAGGTTCTTTTCAGGTCTATCAATATATTTATCCCACTGAAACCTAAAGAATAGTAAATCAGTAGAGTCATTCACTCTGGACATCCATGTCAAGCTGGAGATTCAGAGAGCATTCTGGGACTGGGTACCATTTTGAAGTACCTCTTGTTTTAAACATTACATTTAAGCTGGGAAAACCCGCCTCTGGAACTTGTTTTCTTCTTCTACAGACTGTAATCTTAAAAATCAGAGTAGTTATTTATCTTTGGAACATCTACCACTACACGAGATGACTCCCACTTCTAAATTATGAACCTCTTCTCTCGATTCCCTTTTCTCTTAGGTCAGGTAACATGTATCCTCTACTGAGAGTGCTGACTTCAGTGACTCTCAATGACTCTCCCCACAGCCTTTTCACCTTATTCTGCCTAGGAAACTATGTGCTAACTCAAGACCCATATTCAAGTGCTCCAACTTCTAAGCGCCTCCATCAGACTAGGTTGTAAGTAATTTCTCTTGCAACTATATTTTATTCTTGAAAACTTGCATTATAATAACTTTTTAAAACTTGCATAATCCTGTTTTGGAATTATATTCTTAAACTTTACAGCAGATTTTAAGACTTTCTTTGACGTTCTGTCTCAGGAAAGCTTAGCCAAGCATGGAAATGTTAAACTGTTTAAGAAAATCCACAGGTGGATTTAGTGGTACCATGATCTTATTTACAATTTCCAGTTTCAGGGCTACTTGTGTCACCTGTGCAACTTACAGGAAAGGGAAATGGCAAAGTTGACACTATATCAAGAGATCTTCTAATTGACCCTTTCTAGCTCTCAGCACTGCTCTGATTCTGAAGAGAATTAGTCTTACACCCCTGTGGCCTGCAATGAAAAGAGCACAAAAGGAAAGTAAAGTCACATTGTAATTTATCTTTCCGGTGTGTGTGTGAAGATGAAACCCATTTGCCAGAAGTAAACCTGAAGAAAAATGCTTCTTCAAAGAAATAATTTTTTTGGGGTCTTTTTTTCTTCTCAGAAAGGAAGGGAGAGAAACTCAGGTCTCTCAGATTCAGGTGAAAGTTTTATGTTATCTCTGTTCCTCTCATGAGCGAAGATACTGATGAATAAGACCTTCTACGGACCACATTATTATTGTAACTTCTCACTAGATGACTGAAAGTACAAAGAAATCCTTGAAGTTTCAAAGCGATGAAAATTCTTTATGACTGAATTGATGAAGTACATGCCTTACAGTGACAAAAACACAGAGTGAACTTTAGAATCATAGAATAACCAGGTTGGAAGAGACCCACCAGATCATCGAGTCCACCCATTCCCACCAGTCTCTAAACCATGCCCCTACGTACCTCATCCACCTGCACCTTAAACACCTCCAGGGAAGGCAAGTCAACCACTTCCCTGGGCAGCCTGTTCCAGTGCCCAATGACCCTTTCCATTAAAAATTTTTTCCTAATGTCCAGGCTAAATCTCCCCTGATGGAGCTTGAGGCCATTTCCTCTTGTCCTGTCCCCTGTCACTTGGGAGAAGAGGCCAGCACCCTCTTCTCTACAAACCTTTCAGGTAGTAGGTCTCCTCCCAGCCTCCTCTTCTCCAGGCTAAGCAAGCCCAGCTCTCTCAGCCATTCCTCATAAGACCTGTTCTCTAGCCCCTTCACCAGCTT
>WAAB01001400.1:41186-93522 GCA_013389865.1 Piaya cayana
GCTCTATTGTACTTCCAGCAGATATCAGGAAGATTGAAGTCTCCCACAAGAACAAGAGGCATTGATCTAGAGATGAACCCCAGCTGTTTATAGAAGAGCTCATCAGCAGCTTCTCCTTGGCTGGGTGGCCTGTAACAAACTCCCATCACAAAATCTACCTTCTTATGGGCTCCTCTGCTTTTAACCCACAGGCACTCAATCTCCTCTTCGCCACAATCCATCTCAACAGTGTCCAAGTCCTCCCTTACAAAGAGGGCTACCCTGCCTCCTCTCCTTCCCTTCCTATCGCTAGATACTCTAGGAAAATCTAAATGCAATGATGTTGAAACTCTTGTATGTTTTCAAGCCTCCAAATAAGATGCAACAGTCTTTATAATTAGCAATCACAGAGGCACTGGAATCAAGTATAAAAACAGAAGAATGACTATTTGTTTTAAAACAACCTGCTTAATCATCCTGTGATCACTCAAAGAATGATGAGACCTTTTAGAAAATCATTAGCACTGCTGTCTTGGCCAGCACCTTAATTAGACTATCTGTGAACTTGGGAATTTCAGTAAAGGTGACATTTGCATCCAAGGATTTTCCCTTTTGTTTTACTATGTATGATCATTTAAAAGAATGCAGATTGTTTATGCTGGCATTAAGAGCTTTTCATTCTTCTCCAGGTTTCAGGTAACGTTCACACAAATTAATAAATACAGCCATTAAGAAGCCTATTAATCTCTTTAATATCCAAAAACCTAGTACCTTAATCATTTTTACCTTTTGCTGTGTTATAAGAATTTGCCAGTTTTCTTTCTATTAACTTAATGTTATGATTGCACTTAGTTAAAGCCAGTTCTTCCAGTGAGAAAGGCAAGGGTAACACAGATAAGTTAAATAATTGCCTTCTTAAGTTATTGATCTTTAATTTCAGGTCTGCTTAAGTTACAACATTCTTTTTTTCCTTCTTGACATAAATGCCGTTTCTGTCATTGCTTTTCCAATGCAGGATGTTCATATTAAATAACAGCCTTATACGAAAGGAATTTTTAGAAAAAAGATTCCAAGTATTAGAATAGAATAAACATATTTCCTTCTTCATATATTCTGATGTAAGTGAATTATTATTTTGCTGAGTATTATCAGGATGAAAAGGAAAATGTACCTATTAGGCATAGAGTACATCGGGAGAGAAAAATAAGACACAGAAAGCATCAAAAAGAAAATTTTGAAAAATGTTTCTCAGATTTCTTCTCTGCCTTGTCTTTGTCCAATTCTTTAATAATACATAACTTACATATGTGAACAGCAGACCTCTGTTGTGTAGAAGAGTTTTTTAGCATCTGTGTAAACAAGACCTCATTTTTTTAAATGCTTAAATACATATTAGTAACTTTTCTTTGGGTACAGAGTCTCAAAAATATTGGTTCAAATAAAACAGTGTCCTCTCATGGCAGGTGACTGGCTACATTCTCTGAGATATCGAGGCTTTCTGCTCACGAGTTCATAACATTGTTGAAGTTTTGCTTGGTACAGAGGAAAGCATTACCAGAAATACATAAAGATATGCTATGTTATACTGACTAGTGATATACTGCTTCAATACAGCATAATATGAGCTTGAAGTAACTACCTTTATTGTCACAGGAAATCTCATTTAAAATACTGCCCCCTGCCCTTTTCTTAGTAGGTTATGATAGGTGAAGATTGCTTCTCAATGCTGTCTCTATAAAAGGTATAGAAAATAACTTTAATAAGATGATAAAGCTCCTGCCAGTGACCTATATGCAGCATGCTTTTTCTGTCCTTAGGGCTGCTTAACAAGAATATTGAGCCCCTACAATTTCCAGGAAGAGGTTGGTTCAATATATTTTGACATATCGGTTTAACATAGAAATGGTGAGTGATTCATAGCACTACAGGACATCCCACTCAAATCAAATGCTGGGAAGGCAACTGAATGTATTATTGGCATAGGAAACATAAAGCCAAAATTTTTAATGAAATTCATCCCAAAGCCATGAAGTTATAGTACCTAAAACAGACTAAGAATGAATATTTGGCATTTTATATTCCACTCACCAGTATGGTATTCCCACATGAATGGAGTGATGGAATTTTATTCACAGTTACAACAGCATTGATAATAGTATCAGGCAGAAAACAGTGGAGCATCAGCCTGCAAAAAAAGCAACCCAAATAATTTCACATAGATTTTTTTTTTTTTAGGTTGGGCAGGGGTCTTGCATAATCCCACTGTTGTCATGTTTAAATATTTATCCTCAAAAGCTTCCTGTTTGCTCCCATTCTCTGCCTGCCCTGCCCCCTCTCAAGAAAGAAATCACACATTCTCAATCATTTGGCAGCGTAAAGAATGGAGATATAGAGGCATAGCAGTCCGCCAAGGGTCAAACAGAATACTTGTGGGGAAGAACAGAATCATATTCAGGTCTCCTTGGAGCCAGATTAATGAGATAAACAGTGAACTGGGCACCCTCTCTACACATTAACTATTTTCCATAGAGAAGTTTGAAGCAATTTATTTTCAGCATCAGAATTGTTCTGGCATAAAAATACAAAATCATTCAACAACAGCAGTCTTGCTAGGATGCCTAATACAAAGAACAGTATTAACCAAAATGAACACATATGCATAATTATAACTATATACATAAATGCACACACACAAGTATACACACACATATAGAAGAATATAAAGAAGAAAACAGTGTTAAATTAAGAGGTAGCTAATACTTTGTGACATTGATTCAAATAAAGGCACATGTAAAATAAGATTTAGTCCCATAGCATCGGGTCAGGAAATTTTAATATAGTCCTTCTATGTTGATTTAAATATGCATGTAACTTGAACAAAAATCCTGAACACTCAAGGTTTGTTTTGATTTGTTATTTAATAAACAGTGAATTACATATGTGAGCACAATCTCTCTCAATCTAGTAGCATGAAAAAAAAATTGATTCTGAACTCTAGAATATATCAGTACATCAAGTTTTCAACAAGCAACTGCTTTCTCACTTCCCAGAACTAAAATAAGTGTTATGGCATATTTGGTGTAACTGAATGTGGTAAAGACAAACATTTTGATTTACAGTATTTCCAGTGCTGCTAACCAGTTCAGCATAACAAAGGAGATGATTGCTCAAACACACACATAGGGGGGGGAAAAAAAAAAAACACAACAAAAAATGAGTACTAAATCAGAAAAGAAAAGAAAAGTAAAAGTCTATAGGTGGTAAAGTTCTCATATAAAATCATGCCTAAACTACTTAAGACAGTGTTGTATCTGATTAAATAAATGTATAATGCTCCTTAAGGTTTGTTTTCCAAATAATCTTAAGATTGCAGTGAGGCCATTACCTAAATAAGTCCTCTGGGTTTCTTTAATCATAACCCAAGAATCTGATTCAGAGTCCCTTGAAATCGGTAAAAAGAGGAAAACTGATTTTCTTTGGGCTATATATCTAAGTCAGGATCTCAGATACTAACAGTGATTGCATTCCACTGTTGGTTACTGTTTATTATTGGTAATTTCCATATATGTTGACATCCATTATCATTTTTTTCAAAACCCATTGAAATATCTGTGCCTTGATAGATACACTTCTGAAGAAATGAGAGGTGAGTGGCTTTGGTTGTCACCATAGCACTAACATTAAGCCCTTAAGATACACAGAGAAACAAAGGAAAGTTGAACTTTCTCATCAGTTTTTTTTCCCTGGAACAATTCAAGAGCGATAAATGTCACCACAGTTAATAGTGTAGAGTCTCTGAGTGGCCTGAAGCAAAAGCACCTGTCAAAATTGCAATTACAAAAAGAAAGGGTCACGAGAAGGACAAATGCTATATATAGTTGTACAGCAGTTCTTTGAAAATCAAGTTAAAATATACCATAATTCCACTATTATAGAAGTAAATCCAGGATTTTTTTTAAATATGGAAATAAAGAATAGCTCTATGAATATGCACTCAGTGGGACTTGAATTGAAAATCATTACACAGCAGGCAAGCCACATTACTGGATGCCCAGCTGCAGTATTGAACTTGTGATTAAACATGAGTTAAACTGAAGAAAAAATGCTCATGGAATTTTAAACTCTTGTTACAAGGAATTATTTTCCTATAATTCAATGCCAACCTATCTGATAGACTTAGAGAAATCAGAAAGACCGAGGAGGGAATGTGCTTTCAGCAGTGAGAGAAAAAAAAAATAGAACTAAAAACCCCTCCTTCTCCATAAAAACTCCAAATTCTACATTGGCTCTTTGTGAATAAAGGGTTTTACTAAATGGAAAATGTTGGTTTAACAAAGCACTGGAATGAACCTGTCATTGTCTTCTCATTCCCTCAGCCATGACTTGGCACTCATACAAACACATGTAACACCAACAACTTCACCCTATTCCCCTCTCTGGCTGATCTGGATAAATAGGAGATATATATATTGCTATAAGAGATGTACAATGTGATTCATGCTATTGCTGAGCTCAGACACTCTGTTTGCCCCTAGATCACAAGTGCACCTGGACACCAGGGCTGAGGCTTTCCTGGGACAGCTTTGGGAGAGGAACCAACAAGGCATCTTTTCTCTGAGTCTGTAACATTTCCAGGGTGGAGGAACCAGGAGACAAGGACACCTGCTCTGTGATAAACAGGGTCACCTGACACAGATTCCAGCTTTTCCTCAGACTCTGTATATCCGTTAGCTGACGAAGAACTGGAAAATGGAATGCACTGTTCAAAGTACTTTTGCTGCTTTCTTTTTCTCTTCCAGGGAAATTTTTTGAGATATATTAGGTTGAAGCGGTGAGTCAATGAGAAACCGTCGACCGTGAAATTTTATTTGGAAGAATCTCAGAATCTGACTGGGTAAGGACTAACATCAAGTTTCTTCTTTGCTTCTGTTGTTCACAGATAGAGTCATTGGGAAACTGAGACAGTTTTCAGAAGCATTTGATCCAAACATTAATCCACCTATGAAGTGCTTAAATATCAACATCAATTATTGATATTAAATATATTTCTTTTATCAGGAACACTATTTCATGTAAAATAAGTTCATGACTGCAGCAGTTCAATACAATACAGACAAAGTAATAGCCATAAAATAAAAAGCTAGAAAATTGTGTGACAGCAAGAATTTACACATAAATCAAATTCTGCACGGTATTTTCAGTAAAGACTAAATCTGCTTTGCTATGTGACATCGTAGGCCCCAAACACTCTGCAAGGGTGTTGCTACACTCCCCTGGGGGTCTGCCCACACATGCCCATCGCTGCTGCTGTGTGACTGGGGGGTCTGACTGCTGAGAAGGAGCTGCAAGGGGATGATCTCCCAGGAGCACTGCTGGGTTCCTCATCACTCAGGGGCTGCATTTCACCCTCAGTCCTCACACTTGGTCCTTGCCTGAGCTGCACTGTAGACACCCTGGTGCCTGGCCTTGTGCCCTTGACCTTTACCCTGACCCTGACCTAGTGTGGCAACTTCTCAGCTTGACTTCAGATCTGCCTTGGCACCATCACCTTGTTTGGTGAACCAGTGTCTTGGGCAGCCCCAGTTAACATCTATAGACCTGCTCTGCTCCCTCTGCTCAGGTACTTACCTCCCTCATCAATAAGGTCATTGTGCTACTGGCCTTGTTTTCCCACACTTGCTGAACTGAGACTTATGCTCATGATACTAACCAAACGACTTGACAAGAAAAATTAATTAATATTTACAAAACTTTATTTTGCCTGGAGTTTATGTGCAAGCTTAGTGATAACAGCTTTTTAATGTAATAATATCTGATCATGTTATGTTCAAAATATCCAATTGCTCCTTTCCACGAAATTCTTCCTTTGCATAACTACTTTATTAAAATTTTCTTCCCTATAATATAAGACAAAATAATTTCATTGTTGCATCACGTAAGCTGTTAGCATACCATCCTTTGTTTGAGACACGACTGTTACTAGAAAGGTCTTAAAATATTTCTTTTCTGAATTAACTTATTTATTTCTTGTCAAACTTCCTTCTTACACAGACATTACAAAGATAAATTTATATGTACAAAAGTTGCCAGGCTGAAATAGCTGACTCATCTCAGTCCAGTGCCTTCAGCTGAAATTCCACCTGATAATCTTGTATAGATTATTCAATAAAAGCATAAGAAGGTTGAAGCATATGCTATATTTTGGCCTATGGATGCACTTACTTGAAAGTCAACAGGACTATTCTCAGTCTGCAAATGTATAACATTTAATTTTTTTGTCAGGATCTAATATATTTATGTGTATATTTCAATTTAAGCACACAAATAGGGCTTGTCATCATTATTTCAGTGGTTGTACATCACTGGCTGCCAAAATAGATAGGGGAGATCAAGCTGTATGAAATAAATATTGTTTCCACTGAAATTTTTTCCATCTGCTGTCATGTCTTCAATGGTTTAGTGTTTGATAGGAATGATTGGACTCAATGATCCAGTGGGTCTTTTCCAACCTGGTGATTCTATGATTCTATGATTCTATATCTTGCTTAACAATGTCCCAACTAACAACATCGCACTTCAACAAGAGTTTCCATAGAGGAGTATACAACATAAAGTATGTAAACAAACAGCAGCACTCTTTTGGAACTGCTCTTCTGTACGTCCTCTCTTCATTCTATATGGCCCCCAAACCACAGCAATCAGGTTCTATGAGTGCTCCTAAGCAGCAAAGGAACATAATAGACCTGGAAACCAAGAAAAAGTGATAAAGTAACATGAGGAAGGGAAGCGTTATTAAAGTTGGCCATGACCTAGGTTTGTGCATTCAACAAGAAATTATGCAGTGTGATACAGTACAGTGCTGTATCAAATGTATGTAAATTATTTTGGAGGCATCCACTATTATGGATGCACTGAGTTGTCTTAAACAACCCCTTTGCCTCACTTCATGAGAAAAGAAAAGATAGAAAACTTGAGTTCCATGATGTAGTTGGTGAGTACAGTACATTATAGTATTATTATTATTGCTGTATAAATATAGTTATAGAATTATTATTATAATAATTATTATTATCATCATCATTATTATTACTGTATTTCAATAATTATTATTTATTTATGTGATACATCTATTATGAATGTTGGGTTAGGTTACTCAAGATTAGGTTAGTTTAAGGAAGATTATATCAGATCAAGTGTATACTCTAGCTCACTCAACAATGAAATCAGCTACAGATACTCCAGTTGGAACCATGCACTGTTGTTAAGCAGAGCACGACAGCATATGTTTCAATCATAATATGATTATTCTTTGTATTACAAGCACTGTATGTTATTAAAATCAATATATTTAGTTTCACAACTCATTTATCCTCAGTCACATGATGATAATCTTCACCACTATCCAGATTAACAATCAGTGCTACTAAGAACAGAAATCTCAGTCCAGCTCTATGGACTTAAACAAAACATCCACAGGAAGTTAACACTCTATTTTAAGAGAAAAGTACTTTCTAAAAGTCTAACAGGATTAGGTTACATGACACTGCTACTAAATACTCTGTAAATTACAGATGCACTAATACCACAAAACAGCCGTTGTGAAGACTTTCTTCAGATGTGTTCTGAAGCCCTTTGAGAAGAAATTAGAATAACTTAACAGCAAATGTGGAGTCCATGTGTGAGGGAACATCAACCTCTTCTAACCAAATTATCAGACAGATTTGGTCATAGTTGTTACCTCCAGTGCCAGGGAGCCTGTGATCTAATAATGCCCAATTATTGCTTTGTGTTTCTTTTGGCAATCATATCATCTAGCCACAGATGCCAATTCTGAGTGTTGTGTTCAGTCCCTGGCATGAAAGCAAGATTAAGTCTAGTTTCTCTGTATTGCAGAGAAATTAAATACTTCAGTGTAAAACAACATTCTCACACTTAAGAAAACAGACAGGAACACTTAGTAATAACCTCAAATGTCCTTGTTAAATAACTGGATATATATTTAAATTCTATATGTAACTGGCAGAATCAAGGATTAACAATAGATGGAAATACTACTTTGGTGCAAAATTAATTGCCATTTTTGAACATCCATTTTCAAGCAGCATATCTCAGCTTAAATAAAATTTGTTAATCTAAATAAGAACCATTATAATATGTGCATTTTTGCCAAAAAACAAACAAACAAGTGTATTTATTCCATTGGCACAGAATTCTGCAGTCCTTGCACTGATTAATGTGTTTTGAGCTATGTTGTTTTGAGTTCACTTTTGAACTCCTGCTAAAAAATTATTCGAACTTGCTTTTTCCCCATTTTTAATTTGACAGCATAATATAAAAAAATATAAACAGTGGAAACAAAAATGTTTGCACAAATAACTAGAGTGAATTTAAAATGGTACACTACATGAACACAGTTAAATAAAAGTTTAATCCAAAATAAGCATCACTCTTTACAATGATGAAAAAAAAAGATATTTTTGCACAAACCTAATAAATAAGTGCAGAGAGTCTATCAACATACCGGAGAGAAGATCAATGATTTCTACAGGAACAATGGGGTTTCAGTTTCATAGAAAGGTCTGAAAAATGGGAGGACAATGCACAAACACAATAAAGACTGCACAAACCCTGACAACAGTCTATTAATATTTGAGATCAAACTACATGTCATATTTGAATCTGACATCAGGGGGAAGTTAAAAAATAAGATCCCTACTTCCCTGTAGTGAAGAAATGACAAACGTACCCAGGGCTATTGCCAGTGCATTCCCACTTCTTTCCTACTAGCAGGGATAGAGAAAATCTTTATCAATTAAGACACACAGACAGTTCCCATGATACTACCTGACAGTGTGCCCAGACACATTTTCTCAGAGAATCATAGAATCACCAGTTTGGAAGAAGCCCACCAGATCATCAAGTCCAACCATTCCCACCAGTCTCTAAACCATGCCCTACAGTACCTCATCCACCCACACCTTAAACACCTCCGGGGAAGGTGGGTCAACCACCTCCCTGGGCGGGATGTTCCATTGCCTAATGACCCTTTCAGTGAAGAATTTTTTCCTTATGTCGAGACTGAACCTCCCCTGGAGGACCTTGAGGCAATTCCCTCTTGTCCTGTCCCCTGTCACAGGGAGTTATGGGACAAGAAGGAAGTTCAATACCTTTCAGTGCAAAGAGGTGAGAGGCCTGATATACAGCACTTTTTAAAAAGTTGAATGTCACAGATCAGGGGCACAAGGACTAGATCCTCAGGTATCAGCTCTGCAGTGTCCATAAATCTAACTGTACTTCTTATTCTAACTGACCCCTTTTCTCCCTTGACACTGTGAACAGTGGCTGCTTGAAAATGACCAAAAAGAACCACTTCAGAGCAAAGTGCTTTGTAGCAATTTCCCAAAAATTGTGTAGCATCCACAGAGAATCAAGTAAAATATAGGCTATTTGTGCACTTTCCCCTTCCTAAACTCTACTCTTTCTTTGCATGCTCAGTAATTCCCTTTTGGCCTACTTACATCCGACTTCTGGCTGAGAGAAGCAGACTGCTTTGCTACTTCTTCCAAACACTCCCCTCCATATGCTCCTGTCAGTCACTCCGTTGTGTCTTCCCTTGTATTGGGAACCTTGTGAAGCAAGGGTTGGTCCTTTCTTTGTATTTCCAGCTTTGGCTAAGTAAATGTCTAACTGTCCTGCACGTAGAAAATAGTACTTTCCAAGTTAATTATCTAGCTGCTATAATCTGTCTCCAAATTGTGTAGCATGGTTTTCTATCTCACTATAATTTCATGTTCTCTTTGCTCTTCCTTTAATAGTGTCCTCTGAATTTCATGCCAGTTCAGAAGGATAGTATTAAACATGGAACGTGTCTACAACTACCTGAAAGTAGGTTGTAGCGAAGTAGGTGTTTTTCTCTTCTCCCAAGTGACAGGCAGTAGGACAAGAACAAATGGCTTCAAGCTGTGCCAGGGGAGGTTCAGATTGGATATTAGGAAAAATCTCTTCACCAGATGGGTTATTTTGGGAACTGGAACAGGCTCCCCAGGGAAGTGGTTGAGTCACCATCCCAGGAGGTATTAAAAGACAGGCAGGTGAAGTGCTTAGGGATATGATTTAGTAGTGGATGGGTACGGTTGGACTCAATGATCTCAAAGGTCTTTTTCAACCTGGAAATTTCATGATTGTAATCCTTGTTTACTATTTTTTCCCCATCACAACCCAGTGGGTTATCAGCAATGCATTCGTCCCTTGATCCTGACTTCTCCATTCCTCTATTGTCTTTACTGAATTTCACAGAGCCTCTAATCATCAGTCCATGTTGGGCTATCACACCTTTAATAGCAAACAAAAGACAAGTAGGGGCAGAGCAGTTCTCAACATCTTCAGTCTTAATGTTCCATATTCCTACTTCTCTTTCTTCAGATCTGCCATTTTGCCTAGGAAGAGCAATCATCTTGCCTATCATAATACTCCCACTAATACACTCAGCAATCTATACCTTTTTATTTCACATAAATTACCCAGATTCCTCATGTTTCCAGTATATTAACAAAAAAACCCCAAAAACAACCTTTTTCATACCTTTACTTTAAAACCTGCTATAGCACCTTAAAGCTTACAACTCTTCACAATATTAAAATACGGGGAAAGGGGTAGATTAATTTTATATTTTAATAAGAAATTATATACAAAATATCGTATGTGTATGTTGAACTTTCTTTCTTCCTACTTTTACTTTGCTCAGATTTGGCTTCCCAGCAATTTAGATCAAATCTCCTGTTCACCACAATCCTCATGATGCCGAGATCCTAGTGACAGCTGAAAGCCAAGCCCACACTCTTCTGTGGATCTTCATGCAAAAACCAAATGTTTCTGGGAGGAATATCAAGTAGAGACTTCTTATGAAGTACCCATGCAGCCTGGACTTCAGGAACAGAAAGGCATGTTATGTCCAAAAACCTACAATCTGACCTATAGTAATTTTAAACTCATGCATATCTGGTAAATCCTAGAGATCTCCAGATGCAACTGTATCTATCCTTACATTAAAAACTCATATAACTAAGCAATTTAAAACATATTTATTAGAAAATGATCTGTATTTCTTTAACAAAACATCAGATTTAGTTGCTGTTGTTTTTTGAAATATTTTGTGCCAATGCTAGGATACACATGTATAAGTAATACTACTGGATACATCTATGCAGCTATAAATTCCTCCAGTACTTTTGTCAATAACATGTAATCCTGTTAGCTCTGTAAATTTTTTCCACACTATGAAATAAATCTCTTTCCCTTCCTTCTCTTGTATTCTGTATTATAAAACTCAGTTTCTGTTTAACAGATACTATTAAATCAGGAAGATTAGTTTGAAAAGCTGCTCTTAAAAAAAATATATACTCACAGGTACTTTGTTCAAATCTATAGGCTTTTTAAGTGATTGTATCCAGAGTAGATTAGTGACTTGTAAATATAGTGACTCAGCTGCCTTTCCTGTTTCTCCACTACTCTGTATTATTGTCACACTCCACTGTGACAGGGTTTCATTGCACATATTGCATTTAGTAAGTGAATTTTGTCAAGTGAGCTTCAGTCATGCCTAAGGCTCAGAGGCTTGTTGCAGTCAGCATTCCTTTGGACTACTTTGTCAGCAGAAACTGGAAGAAAATCTTTCACCTATGATCTGAATCTGGGACACCAACTACCTTGAAACACAAACTTGATGCTCAAAAGCTGTGGACTGAAAAAAGGAAATGTTGGTTTTGTTAGTCTGGCTTTTACCTTACAGATACCACTTCTGCCATAACTTCTCTTCCTGGAGGCAGTTGCAATGAAGAGAACTATCACTAAGAAATATGCTACTCCCTGAACTCTTGCAGTCAGAAAACAAAAGGAATAGTACCTCTTTCATGGTGCTAAATTAATTGCAGATCAACTTCAAAACAGAACTGTTTACTGAAGTGTTTGACTAGATATTTTAGTAGAGAGATTGTGCATTTTTTTTAATGAATGTACACCTAATGGCAATTTTGGCAGTGAAATACATGCAAGAACTGCTTGAAGTGTTTGAAAAGTATTTTTCAGATATTTAAACATATAGTATACTTCATGTACTAGATTCTCTAATTGGACTTGCATCCTTTGTACTATTCTGTAGCCAGAAGTCCCTTCCAGATCAGGTCCTTCATTTTTAACTCCACAGATGCTGCATTGCACATGTTGAGGTAAGAGAGGAGTCCCAAAACATGAAGAACTTATTCCTCTCCAGTGGTTTATGTGCTTCAAAGCAAGCTGCAGCAGAACCTGATCCTAAATAAAAATAGCTGCCCATAATCTTCACTTGTATTTTCTGTCTATTGATCCATGACTCTGAATAGAGTCCAACTCCAGATAATTGCTCTTGTTTCTTGCACTTTTACCTGAACATCTTAATTTGCATAAAAATTGGAACTTTACTGTCTTTACAGTTGAATGCTAACATATTGCATGTTCTTTGCTGAAAAATTCCTCTTCAAATGCAGGGAGTGTATGAAAACACAAACAGAAGAATGTCTTTTTGAGAGCTGAGCAAGGATCATTGACTAAAAAAAACATTTGGCAATGAAAATTTTGTGTTGCATTTTCTACTGCCCTAATTGATGTTTGCACCCACGTTGAATGAACTAGAACCAAGTGGTTGCGCTGACACAAGAAGAAACATAGGAAGCAGTTGAACTATGACATTCTTTTAAAGCTTCCAAGTAAGGTCTTCTTAAGATGACTTTAATTTTAACTGAATAATGCAGAGCAGTTGCAGAAAGTAAATGATAAATTAATAATCACTAGTCTTCACGCACAGAAATCTTGTGAACAGAAATAGCAACATGACCTACTTAGCTAGTCAAAACAGTCTGCATAACAAATACTACCAGTGAACTCCTCACTGAAGACATAAATTCTATGTATAACTTTCTTACTAGTCAGAATCTGAAAAATAATAAATAATTACCTTTCTTTAAAGCACACAAAGACAACACATGCACACACACACTACATACACACTTGAATATGTGTGCATATAAATATATATGAATGTCTTACTGAATTATAGTTTAGTAACAGGAAAATGTAGACCTCTTCACTGTACTTTCTGCTTCTCTATTTTACATAAACTGATGTGGGACAAAATGGCAGAGTGAGTGTAGGCATTCAAGCACAAATTCATTTGATTCTCTCCCTGTAAAAGGTTCCACTGTGGTAGGAAAGTTTGGGCTGATTCAGCTGAAACTATGGCTAGTTTACAAATGATCCGAGACAAACTTTGTTCTGTCACAATACCTATCCATGCTGTCCCTTCTCCTTGGAAGCCAGACTAGTCACAGGTGTCTTTTCCCTTTGCTGCTGCCCCCTCTGTTGACCCCAGTGTCACATAGAACTTGAAGGACTTGACAGGCAGCTTTCTCCCCTTCATTCTTTCTTTCTTCTATTAGGCTTGGATCAGGCCCTCAAACCGGAGGCTTTAAAGGGGTAGAAATTGCCTGAGGTAGCAGAAATTAATTCAGATAACTTTCTATTTTTACAAAAAAAAAGCAACTCTAAAAGGTTGGCAAGTATTTTCCTGCAGAACATTGTTAGACAGACAGGAAAATAACCCTCTGGCAAACAGTTAATGTTATTTCACTAACACATAAAATTATATTAAGCTTTGGTAGATACACTTACTATTATGTAAGAAAAAAGATATATACAGCAGTCAAGATATATCAAGCCATCAAGGTTTGCTCTTTTCTGGTAGGCGTGCACATTTGAATTTGAGCACACTGAGATATCTGTTAGTAACTCTAAGGGTTTTGAGTCTAGAGAATGTGTATTATATTAACAACATGAAATTAATTTTCAAATATTTAGGATTGTGTCCTCCCATTTTTCAATATTTGGACCAAATTATATCCAAGAAAACTAGGATACAGGTGCTAAAATATTTACCTGTTGCAGTCAATGTCATATCTATGTGTCAGTCTCTTCAATGTGAGCCCAGGCTCAGGTACCCATAAGTTTATTTATAGCCGTAACAGAAGTGTAACTTGTCTTTCGTGACACTGGGCACAGCATCATAATTAGGCATTGTGGTATAGCTGAAATGAGAAAACATGTAATACTTCATGTCTTTTGGAAGTAGTGCCAAAATATGAATATACTGTCATGTACTGATGCTTAAGCCTTATGCCTTAGAGATGACCAGGATCTTGGCAGCATCAAGTTAATCTTTGAAAAGAACTTGTTCTTCATGTAATGAAAAATTCTTTCTTTCAAGTGATGGAATTTACCCTGTAAATTAAATCTCTAAATTAATGAGAGAAACAACCCATGACACTGGTTGGGGAAATTAAATTAGAGTCACTAATAGCAGGTCAGCACAGTCCAAGCAGATGTAATAGAAGCAACCATATGAATGATAAGCGGGCCTTCACTAGCCTGTGACATCTGTCTCCCAGGGACTGTGACAAACATTCATCTGTGTGGCAAGCAATTCACAATCCAGGCACCAGCATGTTTATAGTGCAGCCAGACACTGGCAGAGGAAAGCATGCCAGTCTTTCTCTTCAGGATGTTCTAATTTCTTAATGAAGATCATTAAGATAAGTAAAAATCTCTGACCCCTGCCCCTCTGCTAAATCAATCTGCCACTGCTCCAGATAATATTTTAATTTTTATTTATTTATTTATTCATTCATTCATAAGCATGGAAGATATTTTCTGAACTAGTACAATCCCCATTCCTCCTAACATTGCTAAAACACTGTAATTCTACCCTGGAGCAGAAAAGTACAAAGAAAGAAAAGTAAGGAAATACAAAGAACAGGTTTTTGTTTGGAATTTTAAAAGATCTAGTATATGTTTTCTCTAAAGATTTTAACATCAATGCAATAGCCATTGGCAAAATAACAGGATAAGGTGTTAAGGTGAATAGACTCTTACATATCAAACAAAGAACTTTTGAAATTCAGAGGCTGATTTACTTCCTAATGCCTAAGAATAATCACCAAATTTTTGATGTAAATGTAATAATGTAATAAATTACATATGTCCAGAGAAAATACAGGTTTCTATACATCATAGGACCAAAGGGTAAGGTCATATTCTATGGACTCTCTTCTCTGCATTAAAACAACTTACCAACATGCACCAACATAAGTAACAAATATTTTCATTAAGAATTAAGAATACAGACTGTAGAAGTGAGTACAGTAGGAGGACAATTATCAAAGGGTTGGCAAAGTAAGTGTGTAAGTAAATAAATATATAAACCTTACAGCATATGAGCTTCTGTTCAGATAATTAAAAAAAAGCTGAAAGAAATGCTTGTTTGCATTATCCACAGGATATATGTGATCTTAACCTTTTAGTCATTATGTTAAAACAAACAGCATATTAAAATGGAAATTTCCCCAGAGTTACTGATTTGCAAAGTGAAATAATGAACTTCGTATCTCTCATTTACTCACAGTACTTGTTTCCATTTAAATGGTGATTAGGCTTACTCAGTGCTAATGATCGTTTGGCAGTGTTATTACATGGCTTAAAAATCTAGAGGTACAATTGGAAGGATGAAATACTACTGAAAATGCCAGTAAAGGTTTTCTGGTGTTGCAGCAGGCTAGTGTTCTGAGTTTGACATTTCCAAACTGCATCCTGGCACAAAATTACCCCTTGTGCAAAGGCTCAGATTGTTTTCAGAGGCAGGGGGTTGGTCTTTCTAACTCTGCCACACCCTTCCTATCCTCTGAAAACCTTGTAGATGCATTGCAACTACCTGCAACTGCTGAGGGTTGTCCAGGGTACAAGCTGACATAGGATCCAGAGCTCACTGATGACAACAGGCATCCTGAAAAAGTGTCTGGCTGGAGATACACTAACAAAATGAAAATAAGGCATATTGTGTAAGGCAAGTGATACTCTAAAAAATGCATAATTAGTTAATTAATTAAAGACCTCTCAAAGCCTAAATTTTGCATTTTCCATAGATTTCAGAGCTTGTTCACATGCAGATTGTTTTAACTTAATGTTTAGAAGTTTTACTTATCAATTCTAGAAGTCATAAACTTTGTATTTAATGTATATCCTTTTCTCTCTTTAGCCAAGAAGGCTAAAGAGAACATGTATCACTGGTCTCCACTGTTCCTCAGAATCAGAACTATCTTAACATTTATTTCAGAAAGAAAGTCAGTAATGGAACTTTCTGAACTTCTACTCGCCTACTACTAGAACTAAGGAAAATTTCAGGCATGACCCAACTGCACAGTGAGGAGCCACAGAGTCAGTTTCTTCCAGAAAAAAATCTAGACATCGGAACAGAAACAGCATGAATATAAGGCAGAAAAATGAGGATCCCAAACCTTCTTGAATCTTTTAAGATTGAATTTTCCAAAGGCAACTTAAACTGAAATCCACTCTGATTGAAATCAATTGTCATCTGCAGAGAAAAGCCACCAAAACTGAGGGATCACTGTGAAAAATACTGTGAAAAATATCTCTTTATTGTGGAATTTACACTGCTTCCTGAGCCTTTTAATGAATTTTAAGGCATATTTAGATGACTACAATCTCTCCATTAAAAATTATTCTACTTCTACTGTTGTAGTAGTTTGTTGCCAGCAGATTTACTACTTATTCATCCTTTACACAGGCAGGTAAAGACCCCAGAGGTTAATACATGGCCATGCCAGATACAATTCATAGTCATGACAAAAAATAAGCCTGACAGGTCTGGACCCCGAGGGCACACCAGGGTCTACATGTGGCCCCAGTGACACCATGGCAGGGCTGGTCACTGGCTCCCCACAGCCATTCCTAGCCCTACCATGGGACCCCTAGAGCCAAGTCCACCCAGGGGCCAAAACACTGACTTATCCTCAGCCAGGGATGGCAAGGCTCACAACAGCCATGTTCCTTGTCCCTTGTTAACTGACTCCCTCCCCGAGGCACCTACCAAACCCAATCTCTTTGGACTTAAGTGTTTTCACAGCAGTTCAGGATTTTAACTACAAAAGTTGTCCTTGTCACACAGCTCTTTCCTAGACCTGAGAAGCACTTCTCTGCTGCTGCTCCCCAGCTGGTCCAAATTTGCTCCATGTTTCATCACCTTCATCAGAGAAAGCAAGCAAGGCAGACCCTTCTGTAAGCAAAAAGATAGGATAACAGGTGTCAACAGCCCGTAACCTTTTTCCCTGGGAAGCCTCCAGTGGAAGGCAGAACGAACTTAGGTCCCAGAATTTTTTCTTTAAAAAAAAAAGGCAGCAGAATTAAATGTTTTAAACTTTTTTACTGGGTGCAACATTCAGCACTGGGAATTATCCTGGGGAAATGACACCTTGAAGTTGCAGCTGTGCTCTTTCTCATGGTCCTTGCCTGACAAGGGTCTGTATGACAATAGCCCATCAGAAGGACTGACATTTGCCAGAAGGCTTTGGGTAATGCATGACAGGAGTCCATCAGAAACAGACACGTTGGCAGTCATGAACTAGAAAAACAAATGACAATTGGCTTGTTTACACTTACTATCTGTCTCAACGTGAATTATAGTTATCTAGAAGGACGGGCTATGTACTTAGACTCCCATACACTTAGCTGGGCTTTTTACAAAACTGAAATAAGAACAGTAGACAAATATTTAATCTAATTTATATTTACTTTCCAATGTTAGTTTAATATCAAGTAAAGGTAAGAAGGTAAACAAAAGCGGTGCTCTTCTGAGCTCATGACTCACTTGGGGTATGAGGTCAAAGCAGACTTAATTCTAATCCATGCTGATTCGCATGATAGCCCTGTGGCTGATCATAGAAAAATACAGTTTTCTATAATGAGGGATGGCCTACATAGCACCAGGTTTACAGGTATTAGATGGGAAAGACCTTTCTCAAGGGGGGAGGAGGGTCTTTGCTCAGGACCTTGCAGGCCTCAGGGCTTTAAACTAGATGTGAAGTGGGAGGGGGATATTAGTCTTACCTATGACAAATTGCAGGAGGATGCATTGTAGTTGAGGAGATGGGGTGCTGGCCTTCCTGTACCTGAAGGGGACATGCAAGATAGCTGGGGAGGTACATTTTACAAAGGCATGCAATGACAGGACAAGGAGGGTGGCAAGATCAAGTGGGACATGTCCCTGACCATGGCAGGGGGGTTGAAACTAGATGATGTCTTAGGTCCTTTCCAACCCGAGTCATTCTATGAGTCTATAATTCTATGATTCATTCTATTATTCTATGTTGTAAGAATTGTGTCCCTCTTTCCCTTAATGAGAAGTGTTTTGCGTACAAACGTAAAAATGCTCCAAAATCCCAAGTCCTGTTCATTTTTGGAAAACAAATATTTTCATCTTGAATTGATTTTCTGGGTGATGGTAAAGAAAAAAAATCATATATATTACAATCAGTTGAAAATACCTCACTCATGTCCCTCTTTTCTCCTATATCCTAAATGAAAGCTGAAAATCGATCAATGAAGGAAAAGATACTGACACCCCTTATAGCATGTCTAGTTACTTGAGTGTATTTGCACTTATACTGGCTTGAGATCAGACTCATTTTGAGTGAGATTTAGCAAATTATTTAATTTAAAAGTCAATGTAATTCAGTTTCCTAGTCTTACTATTTTGAGCAAGCAAAATGCAAAATGTGAGTTTCAAGGAAAGCAGATAACTGTGATTTAGTTCTTTAGGGTGAAAATTATGCAATAGGGGACAGGGGAAGAAACAAAACAAGCTGGAAATAGGAGCATAAAGTCCTAAAAGAGAAATCCCACATTTAAGTGGTGTAGTATATATTATACAAAGATGTTACCCATGCTTTAGACCTCAAGGTTTTTGAAAATAGCTTTAGCTGATTTAACTGTGAGTTGCACAGCAAAGAAATGATCTGGCTTATTTGTCCATCCTGAGACATGGGTTCCCACTCCTTCTTTTGGGTTGCCTCTCTAAGGTCTACCTTTGAGATGCATTCAGTGAATTCTCTGGTCTAATTTAAAAGGGTTTTTTGGTGGTTGCTTTCAGCCCAGTGAGGAATCTGAACCACACCATGACAAGCACTATGAACGAAAAACTCAAGGGTGGAAGCATGGGCCCAGGATAACATGAGACAGGTATTAACTTTTTTTATTGACACTGCCTTAGAACAGCATGTGTGAGACCACAAGAGTGCAGCCTGAGTGGAGTGCTCTTCATACAGCTCTGTTGCATTTCTAAAATTTCCTCAAAGGAAGATTCACAGCACAGAGCAGAAGATAACAGTGTTGTTGCCGGCTTACACGAGCCTAGAATCAGGCCCATAGCCATATGCATGATTACATTTAAAATATTTGTATATATTTCTGTAGATCTTCATGATATGGCACATGTTTGTCTGTGTAGGTTTATAAATATGTGTCTGTACATATATGTACATATCAGATACAAGATATGCATAGACATTACATGCTCTTGAAATCCTTCTCTCCTGCACTAACACCGTACTATTTGCCCAGGGAGGTGGTTGACTCACCTTCCCTGGAGGTGTTTAAGATGTGGGTGGATGAGGTACTGAGGGACACGGTTTAGAGATTGGTGGGAATGGTTGGACTCAGTGATCCGGTGGGTCTCTTCCAATCTGGTGATTCTGTGATTTCCAATATTACTTTGATCTGCAACATTTCTCTCAACTCTAAAGACAATTAAGGTGGAAAAAGTTGCACATTAAGTGGTCCCATTATGAATTAATTTGCTAGAATTTTTTATTAACACAGAGGATGAAGAATTAATTTGGTATTCAAGTATCATTCATTTCTGCCTCCAATAAGAGTTATCCTATAACACACCATTAGTTAAATGTACCATCACAATACAAATCTAACCATTCAAAAAAGCCTTTATGCTACTTTAAATAATGAGCCCTCAGAGAAGCTGAATTAGCACTACAAATTAAGAAATGTATTATGGCAAGAATATAATCTTTAGGTAGTGTTGGTTTACAAGAGCAACAGTGAAGCTCTGCCATTCTGTCTCCCAATTTAATTGTATAAAAAAGAGAAAAGCAAGAAAAAAAAAGAAAACCCTTTTCTAGGGCCCACATATACTCCCTCTTGTACACCAGAGGGATATATAAAACGAAAATCATAGATTGTAGCTTCAGTACTAAAAGAAGAAATGTCACCCACCCACCCATGTGTCATTATCAAATTCCATTAATGCACACCTACCTGTGTGCCAAAGCTTTTAATAGAAACTTTATGTAAGGTAACAGCAAAGGACACTTGTAATCTGCCCAGATGCAAGTTCTTTTTCCAATATAATCAGCTGGACATTTCTACTTCTTGTTTCCTAATTGTCTGACAATCTGTGTGGAAATCACTCTCTCAGTTTTTTTACAAGCATCATCCTATGAAGAAGCTTTAATTCATAGAATTAGAGAATCATAGGATGCTTTGGGTTGGAAGGGACCTTAAAGATCATATAGTTCCAACCCCCCTGCTATGGGCAGGGACACCTCCCAGTAGTCTAGGCTGCTCAAGTCTAAAGAATTTTGTTAATAGTACATACCTCCTAATAAATAGTATTGTTCAGGAATTTCCAGTTAATTTTTTTTTTTCCTTTAGAAAACACTGATTCATTAAAACTGAAACCATTTGCAGGAATGACCATGTCAGTTTCAGCAAAGATGGAATAGCTAATCAAAATTAGAGACAAGCATGACATTAGCAACCAGAAAGGTCAACAGCTGATAGGACGTTTACCTGGCATATGAAATAATGAAGTTTAAGTCCCTGTTTTGAATCAGCTAAAATAAAGACTTATGTTCTTTTCTTATTCAGCTTGTGCAACAATTTTAAACCAATATCTACACCGGGATGAAGCACAGGAGTTTTTTCATTCTCTGTTTTTTACCTGGTAAAGTTTATATTTCCGTCCATGGGGAAGAGATTTTTTTAACAATATCTCACGAAGTTTTTACCATAAATTGTATCTCCCTCTTTACCCATTCTCTTGTTTGATGTCCACCAAGCACCAACTCAACAATCTGTATGCTCTTTTTTACTTAAAGGTTAAGCACACATTTTTTATCTTGTATTTGATCCTGCAGTAGGAACTAAGTGCAGTTCATAATCAGAGGCAACTGACAAGAATGTCGCATAAAAAAGGTAAGTGTAAGTTATATTCAGTTTCTTAAGAACATCACTCAGTGAATTTTAACTGAGACAAAATGCACAAAAGAAGACTATGACTCTGATCACAGAAGTTACACAAGGACTCTACAGGAGGTTATTGGTAAAATCTGTGAGATGTCAACATGGATACACTGCTCAAGAAGGACAGTTTCAGTTGTCTTGGAAGCCAGGGAACAGGATGACTGCAAAAAAAAAGGCTTTAATGCTTCTGTACTAGAAGATTTAGCACGGTTTTCAGCTTGTCACTGAACTGATGAAAGGCAGCACAATTACACACTTTTCCCAGCTGATCTCAGATAGGTTTGTTCACTAGAGTTCAAGTTCCCGCCAACTCACTGGAGTTTCTAATTATCCTCCACCCATATTCAGTAAGTGGATCAGCCCATGTCCCTTCTTCCAGACTCTAAGTCTGCCAGTTTTAAGATTTAATAGTGCGGTTGTAGCAGTGACAGCTCTGTTTGTGTCATACCTCCCTTCCCACTGTTGACAGAGGTCTAGTGCTCAGCTGTAAAGTTCAACTCTCCAACACTTTATCAATCAGCTTCCTTGCATGACCCACTTCAGGAATGATTTAAATGAGGTAGTGCAGATTCTTCACAGTGAGTGAATATAAGAACTGGAGGGAAGGGTGAGCTTTAAATTATTCCTCTGATACATCAGTTCTTTCAATGGATTGTTCGGCTTTGATATTAATTCGTAAATATTACAAAATACAGAGTCCAGGAGTGAAGTTGAGCCTAAGAAGAAGGGAGAGGCCAGGGGAAGAAGTTTTAAGATTTGGTTTTATTTGTTATTACCCTACTGTGACTCTTGATTGGCCATGAATTAAATTAATCTCTCCAAATCAAGTCTGTTTTGCCTGTGACAGTAATTGATGAGTGATGTATCTGCTCTGATCTTGACCCACAAGACTTTTGTGATCTTTTCTCTCCCCTGCCTAGTTAGAGAAGAGGAGGAACAGAGCAACTTGGTCGGTACCTGGCACCTGGTGTCCAACCAAAGACAATCCAACATAACAGTGAGAAAGTTTTACATAATACTTAGTGTCAATTAACTAAGTTTTATAGTAAAATCAGTTAATTTTTCTTTTCTATGAGTTTAGTACTCTTTCAGCTCCTGACCCCAGAAACTCAAATTCATTACCATTCCCTACCTGCTACTGGCAGAAGAGTGATATCTAAACAGAAAGCACAGCTTATTTACAAATTTTTGCTTGGAGATGAGAAAAACATTACCCAAACTATAACAAATGTCTTGTTTTTTTCTTTTAGCACCACCCCAAGTAAAAACTCACGTCAACAACTCCGACAAAATAAAGGCAAACTGGGAGCTCTGGCTGGTACTGCAGCTGACAACCTGCCCTTTTGTCACTAGAAAATAAACAGTTAAACATTTTTCTCCTCATAGTCATGTACTTTGTGTTAATGAACTGTTAAGTCCCACATCAACTGAGAGATACTGACTGTATTAATAATCAATCATCGGGAGTCCCTCATCTCTGTTTGTAGTTCTCCTTGAATACATGCTGACAGCATCACCTCATTTCTACCTCCATGAATCAATTCTGGCAGCAGTTCTCAGATATCACCCAAGTGACATACCTGCACAAGGTGCTGAAGAGAATGGAAAAGAAATGTTTAGAATAAAGGGGCAAATTGAGAATGATCAGGTTGAAAGGTCTGTGTTTTAGTAAAAGGAATGAAAAGTCAAAACAGTTGTTATAGCTGCTTTCCAAACAGAATTCTGCACAGGAAACCCAGTTTTTTTCCTAGCAGGACCACAGAGGCGAAACAAGTTTCTGGAAGAAAAATGCATTCCCTGAAGCTCAAAGCATCTTTCATCTTTCCTTCACTTGAATGTGGAAGAAATAATTATTCCTAGCTACTATATTTATTTTGCACAGTTATTCTCATTTCTTCTCTTTTATTGCCATACTTTGCTCTGTTTTCATTCAATCACGTTAGATGTGTCAATGTTAGAAAACTTTTCATGTATTTCACTTCCTTTCAATTTCTGTGGCTAGCTTTGTTATAGAATGAAAACATACAATAGAAAACTCCTTTGAGCAGGAGTCTTTGACTTGCTTTTCAGAGATGTTAAATACTCACACTTCATCATCTCTGAATATCATGCCACTTATAACATTTGAGGTCCTAGCACAGTTATGCAAGACAGTTGTTCTCCCTGTTTCTCCCCATTTCAACACATCCATTCCTCTATGTTTGTTGATTTTTTTTGTTTGATTTTTTCATCATTCCTCACTACTTAATTCCATTTACGATTATTCTATGAAGTTTTCAGTAAAATCATACTAATGTTTTTAGCATTCTTTCAACTTCTCTCACCATAGTCCTTTTCATTCCCTTCAGGCTGAACACAGCCAGTTTTGATCTGCTATAATTCACCTACATTAGAGCAAAGGCAACTGTTATACATATGATGCACTCTGGAGTGTGTGCTACAGCTCCAGATTTGTGTTGTGCTGAGGCAATTCTCCCTGCTGCAAAATGCTGGTGATTAGTTAACACCTTGTACTTTTACCTGAGGAGGCTGTTTTGTTGATTCATGTGGAAGACAGCACCATATTCCAAAGCAGTCAATGGTATTTTGCCCAAGGTATGAATGCAACAAAGATATCAACCTGAATTGCAAAGCAAGAGTATTACTATAGCATACAAGGCTTAGTACTCTTCCAAAGAGGATTATGTCTTCTTGCAGTATTCTCTTATTTACTCTGGAAAACTGTTGTTATATTTTGACTGCACATTCTGTTTTGAACTTGAGGAAATTTTCCAAGAGAATGCCAACAAATGGATAAAACTAATGCAAGAATATATAATTCACTATAATTGGCATATTCTTTGAGCTTTGGTTCAGTCCCGTGCCATCGGCCAATAACACAACTATCATACATACATCTTCGTAAGTCCTATAAACAGAAGTAAGAAAAGTAGTCTCAATTTAGATAATTCAGATGCTTTTTACCAATTTTTTTTAAACAATTAGCATAACCTTGAAGTCATCAACCCCATTATTAAGCAGAAAGAAAACAAAACAAACAAACAAACAAAAAAACCACTTAGGCAAACAACTTCTTAAGGCTTAATTTAAGCCAATCAAGTCTTCTTGCACTTTCGTGGTCTAGAAAGCCATTGTTTCGACCACACTTTACAGTCAGTCCCTCCCAATTGCTTCAAGGAGATAACAATATGGGAGATCAGAGTGGAATGTAGTGCTCTCTGTTGCTTTTTGTTTCCTGGTGGATTTCCTCTGCTCCTGCATCCTCCTCACTGGGTTTGTTCCACTCTTCTGTGCTCCTTAGTCTCACTTCATGGGAAAAAGTCCTTCAAGTGTGTACCTGCTCCAGTTTGGATCTAGCAACAGCCTGCCAACAGGTCACAGTGTCTTCAGGCCTTCTTCTAAGAGTGTGCCCCTGGCCATATGTTTCCTCAGCATTCCCCCTTCTCTGTGCACGTCCAAAAGCGTATCTTCATATTTCTTCCCATGCGCTTCTTTACATATCTGTTCATATACCTCCTCTCCTAGTGCCCCATATGCTGTCTCAGTTAGCAGAGCTTCTGGTACATGATGGCTTGGGCATGTGATTGCTTCTTGTCTAAAATAAATATCATAGATATATTTTGGATTCTTTTTCTACAGTTTCCTGAGATTAAAAGTCTAGAAAGTCTCCAGTGATGTTAAAATTATCTTGTGTTAGCCATCAGATTCTACTCAAAGAATGATGCTAAAATATCTTTTTGTTTTCAAATTACAGACCATAACAATAATTTGAGGGATGTCTTAGATCTCTGTCTGCCTATGACATCTACATTTTGATCACTGCTATGAATCACTCTCTTCTGTGAAGATAATATAATTTGATTTAAATGATTTTTTTCTTAGTTTGGTGCATATTTAAGCTTGTCTTATTTAAAGTCACTAAATACAAAATAAAAAAAAGGCAAATAAACCTGTGAAATAAAAGTCCATATTAAAATCAAATAAAATACGGAAGGAAACAAATTAGGCAAAGATGAACTTTCTGTTTGAAACTCCGTCTCTAATAGTTAGCGTCAGTTGTTTTCATAGGGTCTTCTCAGAATAAAGCCCAAATCACATTGTGTGGCATTGGCTCTTATAGCAGCAGGTCTACTATCCATCACAACAGCACCCAGAATTGTAAACTCAGGAATGGGCATCTGTTTGCCAAATTTTCACAAAATACGCCCAGCATCTCTCTCCAGTCACAGACTTTGAAGGACAAATGCAGCAACTGCCTGGTCAAAGTCACTGAGATGCAGGGGCAATAAAATTAGTCAAAAATTCCCCAGTTTTGGTATCTTCAGGTAGGAGGGATTTGAATGACTGCAAGATACACTCTCTACATCGTATTTACTTTTAAAAGTAAGGATCAAATGGCTCTCCATATTCAAAAGTTCTTTGCTCTTTTTCTAATAATATCTCAAAGTGAAAGGAAGGAGGAGGCAAATAAGCTCTTTCTCCTAATCTCACTGAGCAATGAGATGTAAAACCATACTGAGAAAATAGTGGACAACTCCTATTTTACATGAGTAAAAACACTGTTAATGTATCATCTTTTATAATACTTGGATGATCATTAAGCCAAGCAGGCAAGCTGTTAACTCATACAGTATCTGATATTACCCAACAATATCCTAATAGGAGGAAAACAACTCTAATCCTGCCCCACTGCCAACGAGGATTAATTTCATTCAAATAAACATTTTTATGAAAATAAAGAAAAAATTCTTCTGCAAACAGCTGGTTAAATTTTTTTTTCTTTAAAAAAATCATTCTAAGGACCAATTAGACTGGGTGCAGTAATTGTTCTTCACCCCTTGCTGGTGCTTTACTAATTGCTCATGTTGGTGAGTGTAAATACCAATTAAATCTGTTCCAATTTATTCTTTTTAACTGGTGTTTATATTTTAAGGGGAAAAATGGCTTTTTAAATTTATATAGACAGTGTGTGTCCTTTGTGATTTTCTCAGCCTGTTCCAGTTAGCAACAAATTAAGATAAATACCAGGCAAAATCTATTAGGTGCTTCTATGGAACAGCCTTATTTACAAGATGTTAACAAATACCTGGTATTTTATTAACCTTTATTTATTTATTTCTGGCCATTAACTTCAAATCTTCTAGCCCATTTTGTCATATGCTCATTATTTCTTGTGTGTCAACCACAGAAAAAAAGAAAATTATATGGTGTTATCTCACCACTTTACTTCATTGTTAATTACCAGTGACTTGTCAGTGAAGGATGATGGTAGAGACAAAGAGGGTGACAAAGAAGAATGTAATTCAAGTGGAGCTAAAGAAAGTATGGAATTACCTGCTTGGGTTGTATGTGCTTTACTTGATCCATGTAAGCACTATTCTTTTATATCATCATTTCAGATTGGGGTTTTTTGACTTTCAAAGGATAATTTAGCAAGCTGCATTGGTAAGGATGATAGACTATAGATGTAACAGTGGGTAAACTAAAGCAGAAGTGAAATGAAAGGAATAAGGAGCAGGAAAAATATCATGATTCAATTAAATTCACAGAGATTTGATACTAGATTACAAATAAATGCTGCATGTGACATGTTTAGGCTTAACTACAAATAAATAACTATGACTTCCTTCCAGGTGAAAGCTGGAAGGAAGCTGAAAGTGAAGTTTCCTCTGCAGTGATTGGTTTATTAGGTTTTAAACAGTCACAGAGTCTTGTGTTCGGCAGTCCCATCAATGCACTTCATTCTTGACCTGTGGTGCTCAGCCTACAGCAGGAGTGTGCTGGGAGTCATGCAGAAACTGCAGATTCAGCCAGCTCTGAGAGGACCTGCTGCTGAGAGCAATGCTGGGAACTGGTGGGCAGCAGCAGAGCAGAGTGATGAAATCAAAAGGCCTTGTTTTCACTCTGGATCCCTCTTAGCTACCTTACTAAAGTTTGTGGGGTTGTGGTTGTTTTGAGGGGCCTCTTTTAGTTAGGTCAGAGTCTTTTAAAATACCCATTCATTGGTTGAGGTACAACTGTACAATCCTGGTTCTGTGCTCACTGTACCTGTTTAAATCAGAACAGAAAATAGAGAGAGTAAAACAATGCATTAAAAACTCCTGCCCAAAGGAAAAGGAATAGACCTCTCTGGTTTCTGTTAGAGAGTAAGACCAAAACGTCTCAAACACTTAACAGCTGTATGGCTGGATGTATGGTTGTGACTAACTTCTGCTAAACAGAGCATTTGCTCCGACTCTCAGTGCACTGCTAATGCAGCCTTCTTGACTGGCTTTTTTTCTAATATTAAGAATAAGACTACTGAAGTCCTTATTTTCAGATCAGCTATCCTGTAAAATATTCATAGTAGAAATGGAGGTCTTCCACAATGTCCTTGTAGCTACTGATGGCAGGCTTTTTTTTTTTTTTGGTATCTTCAATGAATCCTTTAGAACAATATAGAGGATATCTTCTAGAGCAGAACCCGAGATCCTTTCTTCATGAGTTGGATGCCAAAAAAAACGTTATTAATATCCAAATCAGGATCCCCATGTATAGTAATGCCTCTGTAGTACCACAAGTTATGTAATAATTCCCAGCCTAGGTCTAAATGAATGCTGATTTATGTGGTGGGAGTCTGTAAGGCTGTTCCTCAGGTTAGAGCCTTAGGCTAATCAAGGTATATATTATCTTCCCATATTTAATCTTCTCATGTCTTTTCATACTAGTAATGTATCTCTTTATACTAGTAATACTCTTCATTCTGTTTCTTCTGGTTTTTAAACAAGACAGAGAAGATTATTTAGCCAGTCCTAAGCACAGGACCTCAATGAGCCATCAAAATCATATTCATAAAGGTATAAATACTGCTATGTATTTTTATAACATTATAATCTTCTTTCTGCCTACATTTGTATGTCTTGCTTGCTCTCCCCAAATGGGATTCAGTTTGCAGGGCATGAGGGATATAACACAAATCCAGAGGACTATTTTTCCTTCCTCTTTGTGCCTTGCACCATCACAAACATCTGTACTGAATAAAGCTACATACTTTCTGCCACTATTTAACTGTTTCTTCTCCTCACATTATTTTATATCTATCCTAGTATATCTATATTTTATATCTATCCTATATCCATCGTAAAGTTGCACAATATATTTTCAAAATAAATTTAAGTCTCAGTGGACTTGCCTCTCTTTGCTACAATCTTATTTTATATTTCACTTTGACAAATGCAACAAAGGGTGCTCTGTGGACATTAAATCCCAGAATTGTCTCAGTTCAAATGTGAAGTGTATCACATAGTAAACACATAAGAACAAATAAATGCATTGGTGATTTAGAGGAACAGGATGGGTGATAATGGGGACCATGTCACTTGTTAACCTCAATCCTTTGCTTGTGAATTTGATCCCAATTGGTACAAAAGATTCCATTTATTTCTTACTCGTCCCTCCAGCAAGCCTGCAGCTCATGTCTACTAGGTAATAACTTGCAGAAGCTGTATATGAAACAACATTTTCAACAAGGAAAATCAACATCACATCATAACCCTGTATTCTTCCTTGCATTTTCACCATCTTCTTCACTCACTGATGAGGAAGGTTAATATTAAGTATTCTCTGGTCTTCACCGACTTACACTAGAAAGAAGCAACATAATTCGTAAGAAATCAGAGAAGAGCTAAATGAGATTATGTGAAATCACTTATACAGGCACTCTGGAGATAGAACCCCTGTTTAATATTTAATGTAGTCATTAACTTGAGAGTGGAGGGAAGAGGGTAATGGATGGCCTATTGCTTTTACCTACAGGACAATTTCTGAATCAAACTGTCTCCCCTGGGGCAGGTATCACACGTGCCAAAAAATCTATAAAGAGGATGACAGATGAAAGGAGTTTGAGCAACCCAAAAAATCCCATGTGAACATCATGAAAAGTACAGACGGACCAGGTGGTAGATACTATGCACAGCTGTGGGCCATTGCCACCCAAATGCTCAATTAGTTTATTATGGCAACAGACACATTATGCCAGTCAAGTAACCAACACATCTGCAGAAATTATAGAAAATAATCAATTATTGAAGAAAACCATCAAGAAGTGGCATAACTCTTACCCTTTCTTGTTCTCTTCTCTCTTTTTAATTCTGCCTAGATTCCCAGCTGACAGAGATTACCATGAAAACAAGGAAACCATTAAGTAAATTTAACTATGAGAACATGGAGGGGAAGGGTAGTGTTGTCTGTTTTGGTTGGTTGGATAGTTGGTTTTGGGCTTTCAGTTGTTTGTTGGTTTTTTAAAGAAAAATACTCAGAAGCATTTTAAATCTTTCCAAATGACCTTCTAAACACTGTAAATATTCCCTGTGTGGCAGCAGAACAGCATACAGTTATGTTTTTGCACAGTGAAGCCAAGTTATGTGGTAACTATTGCAATAACAGTCAGGGCACATGACTCACTGTCACAAGGACATTGTGCCCAGGTATTTACCCCAAAGGCTCAACAGGTTGTAGTGTAATCGTTTCCTCACCTGCACCACTTAGCACAGCACTCATCCTCCCAATAATATGGGCCACGCAACACCTCTGCCAAAAAAGAATTGGTCAGCATCCAGGCTTGAATTACATTTCCCTGTCTCTGTGCTAATTAGAGAAGGTGTCAGGATTTCCCACCTCCCTTCAAGTGCCATCAATGCATGTTCTCCTACAAAGAGACAGCTTGGAGCCTGACACGCTCCCATATATGAATGGTCTTTCTCTGCAAAGGAGGTGTGGTGGATGTTATTCTTCACTGCTGCTCAGACTGATAATCACACAGTTGGTATATCTGTAGGCCGGTATAGACAAAACTCATATCTGACCTAGAAGAGATTGGAAAGACTGAAACTTGTCAGAAACAAGAGCTTCAGAGCTTTAAAAAAATACAGAAATACAGGTTCGGGGGTAGGGGTTGGTTCTGACTGATCCTTAACTTATAATATAGCACATTACAGGACATACACTGAGGTACAAGGTAAATATGATGTGATATCAAAAAACAGAGAAATTATTAAGTGATAGCATTTTACTAACTTTTGCCACAACAACTTATGTTGCATTAATCTCTATGTAACAGAACCTGTTCCTTCCCTAAGGAACTTTCTGCAACAGGGAACAAACACGTAACAGTGAAGACCATCCTTGGCAGCATCTTATTCACCATTTATTGACGACTGGATTAGTTTAGTAAATTCTTTTTTAAAAAACAACAGTAATTAATGCTACAAGAGAGAGAATAGTTTCCTTCAGAATGATCTCTTCCTAGAGAATTTTCTCTTCCACAGAATTGAAGACCAGGGTCCTGTACTCTGAAGTTTCTTTTTCTAAATTCTTTTTAAAAAAAATATTTTATTTTCAAAAATGAGCAGAATATTACCATATCGTTAAGATTTTAGAATAAGGAGTAAATCATTTTCTGATATGCCCGAGATTCTACACAAAGGGAAAACGCTAGGCTTGGGTCCATTCCCAATTTCATGTCTGAAATCTAGCCTGTAGGCAATTTTGAGATATTCCTATGACTTTCCTTCACAGAAATTCTGGTACATCTGGTCATCCACAGTTCACATTGGATTCAATGTGATGAAGCAGAAAATAAAAATCACACCAATAGGAGCACAGCAAAGCAGGATCATAAATAAAGCACCTTTGTCTTGTTATGAAAGAAGCTACATCATCTTATCCTTAGTGTTGCACCATTATTTATGACATATATAGTATAATTGCTGCAACATTTCAAGGTAAACAAAAAGGCAAGACACTTGCTGCAGGGAAATTACAATCTAAATTAGGACCATGAATGACAATCAGCTGTGAAGTTCACAGACTGAAAGAAGCAAAAGACAAGCAGTATTGCTCTTTAGAGACAGTAGATTATTAATAATGAGTAAATCAGTACTACACGCTTACTCTTAGCTCAATTAATGTATGATTATTAATAAAACAATATTAAGGATTCTACAGCAATTTAGGTGACAGCACAAATACATACAGTCAGGGCAAAACAGCTTAAAGTTGGCATATGCTTTTAGTTCTTCATTTGGTCTAGCAAATATCCTTGTACCTATGAAATACTGTCTTTTCTGATACAGTAACTCAGATTATTATCCTGTGCCTCTGACTGTGAGCATTGTTTTCTCAGCTTAGTCTTTGTCTTACTCTGTCTGAAGTACCCACCCATTCAGGTGTACAGTGCTCAGTGCCAATTCAAGATATGGATCCATAGGGTCTACCCTATTGGACCTGAGGCACTGGTTGGGGTGACCTCCAGAGGCCCTTAAACTTAATCCTTCTGTGTTTCTGCCTGTAGCTGTAGCTTTAACACCATATGCCTCAGACAATTTGAGCACCCATTTGTGCACAAAAGTGGAGAGTACTTTGGAAGATGTGGCTACTGGATTGGTTAGCATGGAGAGTATGTTTCTGATGGTTCTGTCTCTGTTGGACCTAAATCTCTGCAACAGAGAAAGATGATGAGTTCACAGCCAATATTCATCCATCTCACTGTTCAAAGGCAAAGATCTAAGTGTGTTCACATAGCTGCTTTGCTCTCTTGATGTTACACTAGGGATTAACCTATTAGAGCTGAAGGTTCTGTCTTTCTGATAACTGTCAGTTTTCTCTCTGATCTTTCAGCTTTCGTGGTTGCCAGAGTACTGTTTACTGTATTAGGTAATAAAAACAGCATGTTGAGCTACAGCACTATAAAAACCGTAGATCATTCAATAACATTTAGAGACTGTAGCTGAACTAAGACATTTTATAAAGTTTTAGTGGATCTAAAGTGGAAAACAGCTATATTACAGTACCCGTAATTTTTGCCCACTGGTGAAATGTGCTAAAAGAGGCAGAGTTCAGAGCCAGAGAGAAATTTGCCTTTACTATGAAAGATTTTTGTATAGTAACAATTAAAAATATATTCAATCACTAGAACAAGCTGATGAATCTCAACATTGATGAAATCTCCTAGTATGGTCATTATCCATACTGCAAGTATGTTATCCATACTTACAGTAAGCAATAAGGACATCAAGATGAAATACAAAAGTCTTTGTAGCTGGGGGCGTGAGAAAGAGGATGTTTTAAAGCATGACAACTAAAGCAGGCTGCACTTTTTTTTTTTTTTTTTTGTATTTGAAATTGATAGTAGCTTCTGGTGCTAATGAAGTACTAGAACTTTAGATTTTACATGGCTCTCACGATACTTCTCAATTTGTGGTGAGCTTTGGTGTCTGTGAACTTAAAGTATATGGCCAGGGAGTTTCTATGGGTTCAGGACAGAGACAATAACATAGGTGTTTAAAATAAAACAGTTATATGGGATAGATAATTTTACATTTTATTTTACAACTAAATGGAAATGAAACAAATATTGATAGGTAGATAATATAGTTTCTTTTAAGAACTCTGGATGCAATGCAGGGCCATAAGCCATGAGGGGATGCACCTATATGTGCTGAAGCAGCTAATTGATATCACTGTGATGCTACTTTCGATAATCTTTGACCAATTATGGTGACTGGGGAATGTGCCTGAGCACTAGAGGAAAGCAAATGTTACTCCTGTATTCAAAGAGGGCAAGAAGGAGGACCTAGGGAACCACAGGCCGATCAACCTCGCTTCTACTTGAAGGCCAGTAACAAGCAATACACCTCAGGCTGCCAATACTGGGTTTGGTATCATTCAAAGTCTTTATTAGTTATCTGGATGGTGGACCAGAGTGTACCCTCTGCAACTCTGATGATGACACAAGACTAGGAGGAATGACTGGTACACCAGAGGGTTGTGCTGCCATCTAGAGGGACCTCAACATGTTGAAGAAATGGGCCAACAGGAGCCTCACACTGTTCAACAAGTAAAAAATCCTGAGCCTGGGGATAAATATCCGCAGGAACGAGTATACACAGATTATCACCTTGCTGGAAAACAGCTAGGCAGAAATGGACCTGGAGATCTTGGTAGATATCAAGCTGATCATGAGCAAGAAAAATGTCCTTGCTGCAAAAAGAGATCCTGGGTTTTACATTAGACAAAGTATTGCTAGCAGGTTGGGGAGATGATCCTTCTCTTCTACTCAGTGCTGGTGAGGCTACACCTGGAGTGCTGGGTCCATGGAGCTACTGGAAAGTCTAGCAAAGAGCCATTAAGATGATGAAGGGACTAGAGCACATTTTGTATGAGGAAAGACTGTTCAGCCTGAGGAACAGGAGGCTCAAGAGGGATCTTATCAATGTATATAAATGCCTTAAGGGAGGATGAAAAGAGGATGAAGCCAGGCTCTTCTCAGTGGTGCCCAGTAACAGGACCAGAGGCAATTGGTACAAACTGAAAAACAGAGGTTCTGCCTGAATATCAGGATACGTATTTTTATTGTGAGGGCGACTAAGCACTGACACAATTTGCCCAGAGAGGTTATGGTCCTCTTTGGAGACATTCAAAAGCTGTCTAGTCATATTCCTGAGCAACCAGCTCTACGTGGCCATACTTGAGCAGGGTAGTTGGACCAGCAGACCTCCAGTGGTCCCACCCAATCTCAACCATTCTGTGATCCTGTGAATATACATTTTTGGTCACAATCAGAAAAGAATGCAGGGCTTGTGTTTTGACTTCTCTAAAACTATACTTATGTTCTTTGAATGGATAATACCTTATCCAGTTACATAAAACATATACCAGATGTGGTTCTCTATAAGGAATGGAAAGAAAAAACTGAACTAAGTATTATTATTCACCTGTGATACTATCAACATATAATAAAATACCCACTGGGGTTGCCCATCTATCAACACTGAAGTCCAGTCACTTCAAAGAGGAGGATTGAATCTTCTTGTATATACAAATGCTTAACATATTGTGTGCAATGTGTTATCTCTATCAGTGGACATGACAGGAGAGGTTGCTTCAGGGGGATCACTCACCAGTATCTAGACTGAGAATGTATTCCACCCAGGTTTCAGTAGCCTTTA
Organism: Piaya cayana; assembly: GCA_013389865.1. NCBI lineage: Eukaryota > Metazoa > Chordata > Aves > Cuculiformes > Coccyzidae > Piaya > Piaya cayana. The sequence goes on from WAAB01001400.1 coordinate 75,347, forward strand.
TCGTTTTCCAGTCCAAGAACATCTGAGTACAACCGCCTTTAAAAAACTTAAGTATGGTTAGTGGCTTGTTTGCCAAGAAATGGATCTGATTTTCTTACCATAATTTTCATGGGTGGAAGTCCTGGTGCTTAAAATCCAACAGCACAAATTGATTTCCTTTTTTTCTTACAATGAAGGTTTATTGCATGCTATTGATGAAGTTCTCATTGTTGGCATTTATTTACTACATTTTCAGAGATGCCTAATAAGTTGGAATGTTTCAGTGTGGTGATTCGCAGCTCATATTGCACATCCCAAAGAAAAAGCAGTCACAATAATTAAAAATATCAAGTTTAGGTAAAGATTATGCCAATAGTAACTCCTTTTTTTGTTTATAATTAAGCAAATGTAATACAACCAGTATATTCTCCAGAGGAAAAAGCAATTTATTTCAATAAAGTCAATCTTTATTTAATCATCAAAAAAAAAGAATAAAAATTGATGATTTTTATTAACAGCACAGATTCACTTATATTGCATTGTTTTTGTTGACAGCAACATATGATGTTATCAGTCTCACACATAAGCAAAGAATGAGTCAGATGATCTTATATGAGGATATCAATATTAACAATTTTAATTGCTTGCTTTGTTAAACAATAGGTTTTCCACAGATAATTCAAGCAAATAGCAAAATAGAACTAAAAATAGAACCTGACATCTAGATAAAATATATTGCATCCTCCTTTTGGTCAGTAGCCGTAATAAAATAGGATGTGATGCATTAAATATGGAAAATGAAAGTATTGGTAGACAGGATGCTAAGTGATCTATACGTGGAAAAAAAAAATTATGAAAAAAATCACATGAGCCTTTCAAGGCAGTAGTTTAGCAATATTTCAAATAAATTATTTTAACTCTATAAAGTAAATATACATGATGCACATAAAAGCATGTCGAAACTAGCATAAGTAATCTCTTTCTTTGGTTTTTAATAAAGTACCTTTAAGAAGCTGCTCATGGCTTAAAAAAAATATGACTAAGCAGAAGAAAGACATAATTAAAATATCTTCACTGATGCTTACAAAAATACCCCAACAAAGGTGCAATGAAAAGGATATTAAACACTGAGCTTTGTGTAATCTTAGTAAATACACTTTTGAACTCCCATTTTATATGTAGTAGGAAAGAGCTTAAGTCTCTGTTTATACTAAATATATAAACACCCATCTAATTCTTTTGAAGCCAGCTAGAATTGAATGCATGTTTCTCTAAGGCAAAAGAGACACATACATGCACTTTGACAAGTTAGAACCTGTATGGGCAGGTTCCTTTTGATCTTTTAGAGTGCTTCTGAGAGATGGCAGTGTGATGGAGACAGTCTGGAGTTGTCTGCATCCACAATGTAGCTCTAGGACATCCCATGCCTACTGCTATTATTTCCATACACTCTTCCAGTATATGAACCCTACCATCCACTCCCACAAGAAAGTGCAGCTGGGTCCATTTGATTGTGTTGTTGGAGAATGTCATTTCTGCAGGTTTTTGTAGGTATTGATTTAAGATAATAGATTATTATCCACTGTAAAAAGCAAATTACTATTTTCATTATTAAGGAAACATTTTCCTGTTGTCAAGAGAAAGCAGAAATGGTGTCTTCACATTAAAAGGCTCTTAAGAAGGAATAGGCATTCAATGGCTATTTGCAGTCTATTTCTTACAAGATTTCTGTTGTCTTGAGAATGAAAAAGGCTGTACTTCCTGCATGCTTACTGAGATTAATTGTATCCTATATCTGGAGAATACATTCATGTAGAACATGATATATAGTGTTGTCTTATATGTTGAGAGATGGCAAATATTCCTCCTTTTCCACTCTTTGAGGAGATGAGCATGTAAAACAAAGTAAAGATACTCTGAAACTATCTCAGTGGAAGTTCTTCCTCTCTGCTATTTAATCTCTGGCACCTAACCTGGAATAATCTGTAGCTTTTAGGCATCAAAAGTTAGGATGAAAAAAACTGTCCATGTTTTGTTCAAAATTCTCTGATAAAAGCCGTAATGACTGAAATACAGGTCTGGAGAATTGTACTACTTTAATATTATACTGAATACTCTGGAGTGTTGGATCAGTGCACCAAAACTAGAATAAAACCTGAAGTCAAATAAAAGGACAAGGGATCCTTCAAACCCACCTCTATTTGGAATTTACCTATTAACTTTTATTTCTTCTGCAGCTCGATCTGAATTGTCCCCATTCTTCCATTTACTGTAGCCTCTCCTGGGATTTTATCACTCATTGACAGTGCTGTACCTGCTGAGACATGTTTTAAGGATACCACAAATAATGTATTGTAGTAATCTGCCTAATATCCTTGCAGACCAGCTATATGGTAGCAGCCTCAAAGTAAAAAAGTTTCACGTAAATCTACAGATCAATGTTCCACAACAGTGTAAATTCTGGAATGCTTCTCACATTCAAAAGCATTACAGAAGACAACAGAACTATAGTGTGTGTCAAAAAAAAGCACACTTTGGACATTAAAAATTCTGCTATTTCAACAATAATTTTGTCATTACACCAAAATGGTTTAATCTGGTTATTAAGAGCTTGGGGGGAAAAAATCGTTCTTTTTAATAGAGTCTTTTGTAAGGGAAGTTAATTAAGATAAAGAAATGCAAACCAGCAATTATATTCTTACCTCCCTTACCAGAATTACTGGTGAACTTATTTAAATCAATTTTTTTAGCAGACACACAAACACAGAAAAATACAGTCAAGCCTAGTCTGACAAATTCTACATCATGTTGACATATAATGAAAATAAGTAGGAAGGAAATTGCAAGCACACCACTAATGCTATTCAGAATGGATATGCAGAGCATGCTATATAGCAAATCAATGTAACATGATAGAACAGTAGGATGATTAACCACAAATTAATGGCCAGTAAAGAATTAAGCACACAATAAGCCAACTTCTCAGCTATGCAAATTGGCACAAATGTAGGACCTGGTCTGCTCTGTGCCTCATAAATCATTGCAATTATAGACAGTAAGACTAGAAAGTTACAACCAAAGGTTATTTCATTTACCCCCTGCCTAAAGGTGGAATCAGTGTACTGATGTTATTCCTCACAAAACTTGACCTGTCTTGTTTCAAATCCATTCATGAATATGAACTCCTCAGCTTCTCAGCAGCCTGCTCCTGTTCTTAACCATAAGAATTTTTTTCTCTGAGCTGCCTTCCCTGCTATACTGAAATCCAAGTTGTCCTGCATATATGAGTCAAGGAACAGATTATCATCTTCCATATCATAGCCATCTTTTACATATCCTTCTGTTTTTTCCTCTCTTGACTAAACCATTCAGGACATTCCTGTCTTTCTGCATCAGCTGTAGCTTATCTGTTCATTTTGCTCTGTCCTCCAATCTCTCTCACTAAATTCTTAATCATGGTGAAGAATTACTCTAAGTACAGAATACACAGAAACCACTGTATAGATAAATCTGAGCTCTAAAAAGGTATAGGCATTTGATTCACTAGATCAAGCTCTTTGACTTGGAAGATTCTCATACATTTTAATCAGAAGTAAATAATCTGAGTATCTGGACTTCAGCATCTTCTGATAGCAAGTATCATTGGATCTGATCCTGCTCTATTTGAAGACTGAAATTCATCAAAGAATATCGGGTTAATCTCAGTATGAGAGTGAGTTTAAGTGCAGGAATGTGCATTAAAGGACACCTTTCTATTTCTGCCCCAAATAGGACAAAAGTGCTCTTATGCTTATAATATATTCTTATCTGCTTTGATACTTTTGGTGAAGGTATTAGTTTCTTTATTGTAGACATTAAAACTATTTCAGGTAACATCATCACCTGCAGACCCTGATGTTAAATATCACCAAAGTGAATTCCATCTTGAAAAACATACATTTGATTTCTGACTCTTGCTATGTGATGGGAATGTATAATCTTTCATAATCTCAATCTGTCACTGTGTAAAGGCAAGGAACTTAAAAGAACTTGTTAATTATACTTATCCAAAAATGCAATGCTAAACATTTACCTTTGCAGTATCACCTCAGTCATTCCTTTCCCTCAAAAACTGAATATATTAATTGATCGGCTGAATTCTTACATTGGTAGACATAACCAATTTTTTTTAAGTTTGTTTTTCCTTTTGATATTACTGCACTTCCAACTGCTGAAGTGATGTCTTCCTGATTTTAAATAAAGTGATCAAGAGGACTACTCTGTTCACATCATTGATCTCAGGAGCAAACCTGGATGCTAAAGTCCCACTTTGATAAGCAGGTCACTATGGAGTCTCCTTGGGGGAAGGGATTAAACAGTACAGCAATGGTTCCCTTGAAAACTCTTCTGCACCAACACCTTTTATTGACATAATTTGTTAGACCCGATCCTTTTGTTCTAATTTCTTGCTGCTGCTCATTTTATTGCTAACTATTCACCTCAGCTATCACACAGCTGTATTTATCTTAAGATAACTTTAATAACTCCCATCAATCTCCCTATATTGACTCAAATACCTTACAATATCACCCTAACCTCCAGCAATTAAAGCCAGGGTAAATACTTCAAAGCAATGCCTTTCTCCTGGTCCCTCAGCTAGCTCTGACTGTGTTAATCTTTCAACAGAGCACAGCAAGTGCCATGTTCACAGCAATATTAGCTCAGACCCTGAAAACAGAGAACATTTACTCCGGTTCAGTTCTGCACTTGTTCAATTCATAGTTCAGAATAAGCCTTTGCAGTAACAGCTCTGTATGAGGCACCATTAAAGGGCACAGTTCTCCTCTAGTTTATTTCCTTTTACCAAAGGATTATCCCCCAGCTTCAGATTCTGTTAATGAACCACTGTGCATACAAACTGGCTTTTTGCAACTCCCAGGTCCTGATGGAAGAGGATCCGAGCACAATCCTTTTTACATCCACGCTCTGATTCCCTTGGAAAAGAAAGTTGGGAGACTTTTCAACTGGGAAAACTGCATTTTTCTTACTGGTTAGAGTAGAATCTGCCCATGTGGTAAAAATCAGCTATTGGGGTGAAACAAATAAGTAGAACTAGCTCACTTTATCTCTAAAGTTTCTTATACCTGCAAAGATGTTCTGTTAAAAAAAAAAAAAAAAAAGAGTTTTTTTTTTCTGTGGAAATTCAGAACTGGCTCTGAATATATATAGACAGACTTTGAACACAGGCAGGTATTTCAGGAGTCACTTTTGAGATGCAGTGATATTTAACTTGTCAGATCAAGATTCAAGTTAGAAACTGACACCTCCTCAGAAGTATCAAGTTATTCCAAAAGATATAGGTTAAAAAAAGTAGGTTAAGACAACTTGCTACTATTTCTACCAGCTCAGTAGTGTTTTCTGCAAAACATTACTGGCTGCAGTGTCCCATCTACTGTCCAAACCAGTTGCCTGAATTCCAGCCGCTCTTGGGACTGGAGAGGAAGGAGAAAGGAAGAGTGGAATTTTTATCCCATTGCACAACGAAGGGTATTTGCAGTGTAATTATGTCTCAATTTTTTTCTCTTTTCATAGCAAATACAGAACGCTATTATCGATTCACCTCAGTGGGAATTTGAAAGGAAAAGTTACATTTGAGTTCATGAAAAGGAGAGAACTGACTATGGCAAACACAGTAGCACTTAACCACTTTTACTAATTGTGTAAGCCACTAGATTTTCCATAAGTATGAGAGGAGTAGAGGCAAGGGTTAAAGACCCATTTCAGTCCATGGGTGGTTTGTTTCTGCATCTGCCATTCAGGTTGCTACAAGCACCTGAAGAAGCCCAAGGGTAAGAAAAAAAGAGAAAGATTTCTTAACTTCTCCAGGACACTCTTACTATTACAGACTCTCAGAGGCTCTCCTCCCTCTACAACTCAGAGTTTATCCAATATCATTAACTTTTCCACAAATTCTTCCCGTGAAAACCTCATGAAATGTCATTTCAAAGCTTCAGAACTTTTATCTAAGAGACAGGCTCATACCAGAGGCTCAAATCCATCTTCTTTGACGCTGGCTGTCCAGAAGGTGAGAATAATGGAGGAATCAGGGAAGTGCTGGGATCTTGCAAGGCAATATCTTCTGGCCCAATATCTTAAGAACTCAGTAACATTCCCCAATGTTGGTATCTCTGCAGAAGAAATGTACTAAAACATTATGATCTGCCTGATACTTGCTTGTGTTTGCTTTGTGAGCTTGTGGAAGTTTACTAATAGCCACTGGTGACGAAGCACTCTGACACCTTTGTCCCTGGGTGCATTTCAGAAAAGCCAGCATGTATTGTCTAGTTTTCACTGCAGATCCTCTGCGGAAAGAAACTAATATTTTTGGACTTGCTGGCTCCATCATGTGTTCTCCAGACAACACTGCAAGGGGGAAAACACTCCTTGGATTTTTCACGGTTCTAAGCTTAGGAATGAAAACACATCTGTTTCAAAACAAACACTTTGAGTTACAAAAGACTGTGTGATGCCTCTGATGACTACAACTTGGCTGCCTGGCTGTGAATGAAAAGGCACACCTGTTCTTTATGATAACAAAATCTACTAGAGTAAACAGACTATCTTTTGTTTTGTTTTATGTTGCCAAAGCCGAACTAGATTTTTTTTAACTTGCCAGTATTTTAATGATTATAATTAGCAGATTGAAACATAGATTCAGCATCAAGCCTTTTTCATTAGCTTGCTATGTTTCTCTGCAAGTCACATAGTTTTCTGCCTCGGTTTACCTGTGGTTAGCATTTTTATGTTACATGAGAATAGAGTTTGAAGGTATATTTATGCAGGTTCTGATAGAGATTTGGAAGTCCTGGAAGGAAATCACTAGATGCACTGTCACAATACTCCCCAATAAATCATCTGAATAATGTGTATAACAAATAGTACCAGTAAAATATCAATTGTACTAGTAATAGACTCAATTGAACAACGTTAATTAATGGATATTTCTTGCAGGATTTTATGCAGAAGTAGAATTACTGGCTCTTTTTTGTGCGATGCCCTTCAGCGCTATGTACTTTGATAAAAGTAAAGGAGGCAATTAAGACTCTTGAGAAATGTTGTTCAGTAGGTATGTTAGCTAACATTTCTTCTTGGAAACATGGTTAATACAGCATCCTACAGGTGGCAGAGATAGTAATTAATGTGCAGATGCAATTAATTAAAAGTGGAGTTCATCTGAATAAATGCAGATATCAACAAATGTAGGTGTATACATTCAGTTTAGTGTCCCCAGGCTCTGTTTGCACTCATAGAAAAGAAAGCATCCTTAGGGAATGATCCATCCTTTTCTGAGACAACCAACCAAACTATATCATACTAAGTACAGACTAAATTGCAGAGATGCAATGACTAGTCAAAGTACAGACATTGAGACTGTAGTTACTGAAAGACAGATGAGCTGAAATTTACCTCAAAATTTGGAGCATATGCACGTAGGAACTTGATTTGCAGTTCTACTGGAAAAGTATCTTGTGATCTTTAATAATCATTCATGCTGTCGTGGTCCCATTTCTTCATTTGCACTAAGGCAGTCAAGATTTATTCATTAAGAAGACCTTTACAGTATTCAAGTGAAGCAAAATATTTATTCTCAAATAATAATGCTGTTGTTATAACAGATGACTCACCCAGGGTTCTGCCATTTTAATTTCTCTTCTGAAAATATCTGGTCAGGCTTCAGCTGGGGAAATGCCAAAGACAAAATGCTCATTGTATTTGCTTCTGAATGGGTTAACTCTCCTCACTGAACATTTCCAGTCCAATCATACCAAATAAACTTCCTCAGAAAATATTAAAAGTCATTACTCACATATTGTGCTATTAATCATCAAAATTCTTTATTTTGTTTGTACATCACTATATTTCTGTACCGGAAAATTATTGGTTTTTTCATAGCATGCCTCTTTTCAGCATAACACAGGCATAACAAATAAAAGGCTGGATCTGAAGGCAATCTATAAATGTTAATAGAGGTGTTATCATTTTTATCTCATTTCAACAAAAACTCCTATTTATTTATTCACCAATGAACACAATGAACATGAAGAATGGGAAAATGGGGAAGTAAAGCCTCTTACCTGGCCTTGAGTCAGGCCTACTAATACCTTGTGATCTGAGTATGGAAATCAAAGCATGAACTTTAGAATATCTAGCAATTGCAGAACTAAGTGATTTCAATGTTAGTAATTAGTTTGTCATTGCTTAACCAGTATAAAAGAATATTTAAATAGGTATAATAGAATTTGACTTTTCAGAAGTTTTAGAATCCATTACAATCTCAGTACTATGTATTTGTGCTTCTGACAATATAGTTTCTAAGGCTGGCTCACAGTAAACAAGCATATTCATTTCAGATGGTATTAGTTACCATCTAACATCGAGAACTGGCTGTGTATGAGAGATGAAAGACACCAGAATATTCTCTATTTTTGCTACAGGACTGTCTCAGAAGACACATTGTCCAAACAATGCACTGAAGAGCATCAGTACCATTCTTAAGTCAACACAAAGGTTTGGTTGCTAATAAATTACATATCACTGGAACATCCAGTTATCACTTCTTAACTTACAGAGAAGATTGAATGGTTTTCATCTAATCAACAAGCCTGGGGGAGGAACATCAGAACATTGGGGAGGGACGAAGCAGTACTGTGCAAGGAAGAGAAGAAACCATGCTGAGCTGAGAACTGATCCAGTTAGAATCTATACTGAGCAGAAACTTCCAGAATGTAGCGGATAGGAATTTTCAAATTTGGGATTTTTACCTTGAGAAATATCTACTTTGGAAATAAAAACTTCTGATAGAAATGTGCCATTTCTAATTTAGCTTATGTTAGGACAGGTTTTTTTCATTATGTAATTCTGGTCAAAACCAGAGGGAAGCAAGAAGAGAATTAAAATCTAGCAGATAGTGCCCAGTGAACTAAGGCACTCCTCTTAGATACAGAAGACTGAGCTCTCTCATCCTTCTCCTTTTGAAGAAAATAGAATCTCTTTCAACTCAGTGAGATGACCTGATCAATTGAGTTTTAGTTACTTTCTCTGACTGGGGAGAAGGTAGCAGTGACAAATAGGGAAAATCCCAACAGTCTGTAGGAAAAGCATTTCTAAGCCGTGTTTCTGCAAGCAACAATAATCTTATCTTGATAAGAGAGCAGGATCAAGCAGGATCATTAAGTCCAACATGTACATAGATTGACATGAATAAGTCAAAGCCTCAATCTTTGCCAGCGCACTCACTTATTTGTACTAAAAAATATTAATCCTGATAGATCCTGGGACACAGAGGCATTGCTTTGCGATGGGGAACGTGTATGTGTGTCTCTTTCAGAATCGGATCATCTTGTCAGTGTTATTTTCTGTCACAGATTTTTTAGTCATGCCTTCATAAAAATGTTATACTGACAGCTGTGTCTCTTCCTAGGGTAATTTCAAACCATTCTGCAGCAGTAAAGTACAGTTAAAGAACTTCAGACTTTTTCTGGGATTCCTCAACCTCACAAGTTCTGAACATTTATATGGACACTTTCACCTTCTCATCTTGTAATTAAAATAATTTGAGTAGACATTAAATAATTTAATTGCATTGCATCTTGACAAAAATGTATTTAAGCCTCTGAATGAGGTTAATGCCATTTGATTGTGAACAGATTTATGGCTTATTTCCTGCTTTTGGTAATTGGGTGCAATTCTTCCTTTTTCTATGGAACTAAAAATATATATTGAGCAATTAGTTAAACTTTTTAAGAAAAAAAAACTGTCTGAGAAGCATAAGAGATTAAAACCATCTTTCCTTCTTGATGTATCATGATGGGCAAATGTTCTTTAGGGTGTACCAGCCTGATCTCATTAGAGTCTGTCCCAGGTTTCTTTGTTTCCACAGTTACTTTTTTAAATGTGGTTTGAAGAGTAGCTAAATAATACAGACTTTTGCAAATCTGTGGTTTGTTGTTGTTATTATTATTATTACTGAATAGATTTTATTTGTGCTCACACTAGAAATAAAATTAGAACTCCCCTACCTAGGGAAAAGTGCCCAAGAAAGAGAGGAAAACAGATGTTTTTTTCTAGCCAGGAAAACAGTAAACCACACTTCATTTTCATAATACACTCCTCTGAGTGTATTCCTTCATTACCCTTCTGTATTACCCTTCATGAGGTCTGAGCTTACATACACTGGTTTCCATTAGATTTTTCTGGAGATGTGCAGCACTTAATATCCATATATAAAAGGCCATTAAAGCATTAAGAACATTAAGGAGCTAACCAGGCAATTGTAGAACATGAATACCACAGCTTGTATACCACAGAAATGAAATGATGAGCATGGTCTGATTACATGCATTGGGCGCTCGGGATCTGGTTTTCTGCCTTTTATGAATTTTGTGATTTTTAAATAGCAAGTCTAGGCCAAATTAGTTCACCTGGTAAGGATAGCTGAGCAGTGAATGTAGAGCAATCTACACAAGTTCACATTTTTTTTCCATAAAGAGCAGCTCAGTGTCTCATTGTCAAAGAAGTATTAAGGAATAAGCCAGACCCCAAAGAATTCAGTGACATTTTTCCTACAGCTTTTAAGGTTATTTGGACAGTTTCCAATATGTATGAGAGACAGTAGAAAGATTGCTACTGACTTCAGCCTGGACAGGCTGGTCCTTTGGAAGGGGAATGTAGGAAACAAGCCTTTTCATCTCTGGCCACTTTACCACTGCCTTTGCATACCTTATCCTTGGTAAGAAAACTGGCAAAACAATGCATACATTGTGTGTTCAACCAAAATCTGAGTGTCATGCTTTGATCTGGCAGAATACAACTATAAATAGCCATGCATCCCATCTGGGAAATAGTACCCTTGGACTTGGAGTTGACAGGAGAGTTTGTCTCTGCTCTGGGGTCAATTGATTAGCAATAACTTGAGTTCCAAAAAGGAATCAAGAAATGCGAAAGACTAGAATAAGTTTGAAATAGGAAAATAAGCAGTTATCCAACATTTAAAGCCAAGGTTTGGTTCTGGAAGTGCTGCTATGATGTTGTGTATCGTAAGATTCTTATTGCTAGTCCAGCTGTAGCGGGTTTTGACTACTCTGTAACAAAAGATGTTTAGACATGACAAATAGAAGTTTATTGATGGAATAATTATCATAGCTGTAGGGACAAAGATAAAGCACAGAAACCCTTTTCCAAGTCATTAGAAGGCCTCTAAATCCAAACTATATCTTTTCCCAATATACCATCTAGTATAATAAAAAGCATTGCCTGCATCCACATCCTTTATCCCATTTTGCATATGTACTTTGTTCTACATCTAATAACAAAACCCTAAAACAAACTGAAGATGCATTTTTGAATCCTCATACAACTACTTGAAAATGTTCCCACAGAACTTCAAAGCCAAATTGTTAGAGGCACCAGATGCACTACTTAAGGTGCATTGTTACCAAAGTATTCACAGAGGCTAGACAACATAATTGTAGTTTCCAACATGAGACATGGAAGTGTAACTATAAACAACATACAAATGGTGAATTCTCCTTCCAAACTAGATGACTAACTAAAGATATGACTGATTTGAAAAGATAACTTGTTCATAAGTATTCCTGGCTGAAAAATAAGGAGCAAAATATAAACACATGTTCAGTAAATATTTTGTAAATATGTGCCCATTTCCATTAATTGGTTTTTGTTTGGGTTTTTTTAACAGAAAATAATTATAGTACAAAGTCAATAAATTTTGCACAGAATCACATAATCATAGAATGTCTTGAGTTGGAAGAGACCCACAAGGATCATTGAGTCCAATTCCTATCGCTGCACAGTACAACTCCAAAATTTATGTCTGAGGTTGTCCAAATGCTTCTTCAGTACTGCTAGGTTTGGCACAGTGATTACTTCCCTGAAGAGTCCATTCCAGTGCTCCACTTACTCTGGATGAGCAACCTTTTCCTAATGTCCAACCTAAACCTCCTCTGGCTCATCTACCTGCCGTTCACTCTGATTCTATTATTGCTCACCAGAGAGAAGAGATCAGCACCTGCTCCTCCTCCTCCCCTTGAGAGGAAACTGTAGACTTTAATGAGGTCGATCCTCAGTCTCCTCTTCTCCAGGTTGAACAAACCAAGTGACTTCAACTGCTTTTCATACAACTTCCCCTCTAGACCCTTCGCCACCTTTGTAGCTCTCCTCTTGACACTCTCCAGTAGCTTCATATCCTTTTTATACTGCGGCACTCAAAACTGCATAGAATACTCTAGGTGAGGCCATACCAATGTGGAGCAGAGCAGGACAACCACCTCCTTCAACAGGCTAGCAGTACCATGCTTGATGGACCCCGGGACATGATCAGCCCTCTTGGCTGCCAGGGCACACCTTGTTCAATTTGCCATCAACCAAAACACCCAGATCCCTTCCTGAAGGACTTCTCTCCAGCTTCTCACTCCCTAGTATGTACGCATACTCAGGATTGTGTCCCAGGTGCAAAACATGGCACTTATCCTTGTTAAACTTCATTTGGTTAGTGATTGCCCAGTTCTCCAGTTTTACTGTATCTCTCTGCAGAGCCTCTTTCCTCTCAAGAATGTCAACAGCTCCCCCTTATTCCATGTCATCAGTGAACCTGGATAGGAAAGCTTTGAGTCCTGCATCCAGGTCATTTATGAAGATATTGAAGAGTACTGGTCCTAAGATGGACCCCTGTGGAACCCCATTAGTGACTGGTTGGCAGCCAAACATAACCCCATTCACTATGATTTGACCCCAACACATCAGCCTATTGTTCACCCACTGTTTACGTGTGAAATTTCTTTAACATAGGAAACACTGTGAAATTTGTTATTTTTTGAGCCATTTGCAGGTTAAACACTAAAAACGGTAAAAATAAACAAACAAACAAAATCTCCTTTAAAAAAATCAAAACAAATCCCCACAAACAAACAATGCCACCATAGGCTAAAACAAAATACTAACCCTTTTTTTTTCTTTAAAAATTATAGGGGTGGATACTTGGCTCAGAAGTGAAGCAGCAGAATAACTTTCTTAGTCTGACCTCACCTACTCAGCAGTCTGCATGTGGGGATTTGTCTCTGTGAAGAGAATTGAAAGATATTTTTCTCCATTACTCCACCTAGAACTGCAGTAGGAATTCTGTACAAGAACCAATTTCAGTATATTTTAAGCATAAAGGTGCCATGCTCTAGATAACTCTCAGTATTTTCTTCAGTATCACATGATTTGGAAATGCTAGTTATAGATAGAAAGCCATAGAAACTGAGTGGTGCTTTCCAAACACTTTGCAACCAGTGTATTTGCCCCAGATGTCATCGCTTACTTGTGGTTCTAAGCATGAGATATCCCTTTTCATTGTACTATGTCGCTCAATTTATGTCTACACTTCCCTTTTTCCTGAATTCTCTTGAAAGCTTTATGTTTTTTCCTGGGATACAAAACATGAAGAAAGTTTTTAATATTACATTTGCTACCAATGAAGAAACACTACTATACCTATTAATGAGAGCCATTAAAATAATTTCGTGTTCAGATAGTAGCATATCTCCATTTATCTGACACATTGCATTGCAATGACCCGTTTTGTTCAGAATGTTACAGTAAGTAACAGGCATAGAAGGACACTGGACTCAAAGAAAGACTCAGGCTGTAATTTGAACTCTGGCAGCTGGCCCCTCTTTACATGCTAAATTAAAGCACTTTACAAGGATACATCATGCAGATCCAAGGACGGAATATGGCCCTGAGGAAGCAACAGTTTTGAGAAACGGAAGGTGCCATCTGCAATTGTTTCCTTGTCTTAAATACAGAGAGACACTGTTTTCCATTTACTCTCCACAATTTCCAAGCACTTTGTGTTTTCTTGAAAGCTATCAGCATTAAATACATCAAACACCATTCACTCCAAGCACCCCCGGATAACTTTCTTATTTCCCCAGCCTCCAGTCTGCCTTGCTGGAGAAGGTCTGCCAACCCAGTCTGTTCAACAGCCATCTCTGTGAGTCATAACACAGCAGCTCCAGATGGAAGACAGGGCAAACATCTCCCTCCAGAGTTATCACCAATTCAGTTCCCATCAATCAACCAGCAGCTGGGAGCAAAGAATCATTTGCTGCTTTGCCTGGCTCGCTCATGCCAAAGTCCCAGTACATAAGAGCAGTGCTTTCTTTTGCATTCAGTCCTTGGGGAAGGAAAAGACTGAAGCCTCTCACAGATTTCTCACGTGGCTACCCAGCCAACCACCTCCAGGCAACACGCCAAAATTAGTGTACAAAGTGCCACTTTGACTTTGCATTTTTAATTCAGAAAACAAAGTTTTCTGGCTCGTCAAGTCAAGCATGTGGTTTACAGGTGGAGTCTAGTCAGTCTTGCCTCTATCCAAAAGACAGAGAAGAGTTACATGTATTATTTTGATGGCACAGGAGCAAGTGATTGGCAAGCCAAAAGCACGTCTGTGTTAGCATGTGGGAAGCAAGCACACTGAATAAATGTGATTGCTCATGCCCATTTTGCAGTTGGTAGAAGTAGTAGGAGTTGGCTGGTGAACTGTGATAATGGTGAGAATCTAGTTTCTGCTCTGTAGTAGCAGACATGGCAGGAGGTGGCTGTTCCTTGAGCCAAGACAAAAATGGAGAGTGAACAGTTGGAGCACTCTGGTGACAGAGTTTTGGCATGAAGCTGCACAGCAAAAGCTCCAGGGTGACCCGCTAAGAAGAACTCTCAGCCATCACCTGCATATGTGGATGGCTGCAGAAGCTGATACCTTGGAGCGTATGAAAGAAATAAAACTGCATGGAAAACAAATACATAGCCTGAATAGTGTATTTTAATCTGTTACAACTGCAAGCAGTAATCACCAGAATTCTCTGCTTCTCTGCTCAGAATTACATGGGCACACAGAGTTCTTGGTTTCCTTTCAATTAATACCATGCACTCCCTCTCTGTCCCAAACAATGATCTTGCTTCTACAAGAGGTCATGAGCCTGACTAAGTGGTATTTTAGGCTTGTCTGCAGGGGAATCCCTGACTGCCATTCTCAGGAATGACATTTACTGCCCCAAATTTGCCCCTTCATACTATGAGCATGCTTGGTTGTCAAAAATTCTCACTTTTGTGATTTTTCTAAAATATGCAGGCATTTCCTCCAAGCATTTGATAAGAGGGAGATGAAATAGATCTACCCCACTCACGGTACTTCCATTTAGGGACCTCTGATGAAAACTCAAAAGACATAGTTCTGACTCTTACCATTGGCTAACTATGCAGTGGCTGTTTTCTCCTGTGCTGCCAGGGAAGACATATTCATCTGTGAAAAATTTGACTCAAAATTTGCTGGCATTGTATATCTTGGGAAAAAGGAACTGTGATCAGACAAAAAGAAAATCATACAATGCAGGACAGAAAAGAGGAAAAAGTCAACCCAAGAGAGAAAAAAAATAGTAAAGAAAGAAATTCAGCTAGAAAGTGAAGTAGTACTATATACAAATTATATATAGAAAGAAAAAGAGAAGGAAATCTGCTTCTGTAGGCTAGCCTTTTGTGAGCATCACTTTTATCCCCAGCTTCTATACAGGCAGCAGACCTTGCTTTTACAGAAAAATGTGCATTAGGAAAAGAAAACTTGAATCACCTATGGGGAAACGAAGAAAGGCTGTAGGAGTCAAGGTTTTGAAATATTGAACTAAAGGTACAAAGACAAAAAATGCAGTAACAAATTCAAAAATTCTACATAGTTGCTCCATTCAACATAAAACATTGTTGAGTGTCTCTAGTCCTGGAAGATGTCTTATTCAATTAGAAATCTGTCTTCAGTCTGTCCAAAATAATATTTTAGTTCTAAGATACAAGGATGTCATTAAATAGAGGATAGCTGACACTGCCATAGAGCTTCCCCATTGAAAAAAATGCTCTATCAGAGGATGAAATTCGGCATCCTTTTATTGTTACTATGTACTGAAGTTAAACAAAAAACTTATACCTTCTTTGCATCTTTCTTGCTTAAGAGTCTCCAAAGAAATCAGGCAGATCACAACTGAGTTAAGATTGTCAACTGGAAACAAAAGTATTTTTCATTATTTTAAGTAGGGCAAATGGATCACTTTTAACCAAAGGAGTAGAATAGCGAAGAAACCCAGCTGGACTCTGACCCTCTTTCTGATTTCCCATAGCAGCACTGAACAGATCTTTTGTAATTTATTGACAAAACTCTCTAAGATTTCACCCACTCCCATCTCCCTATTCCCCAAACTCATAATCACTAGAAACCTGCATGCAAGTCAGCGATACGGCCAGCTTGTTTGTAGCTTTAAAAAATGTCTCTGTTTCCTTAGAACAGTGTTCTCCTCATTCTTATGCTTTCTTCTTCCAACCCACCCATCACAATTCAAAAATGTCATGTTAATGTTTTATAGGCAGACTCTTCCTGTCTGTTTCTTAGAAACAGCCACATCCTTGAATAATTTATACCAGTGTGTTTCTGCTCTATTTTTTTCTTGGACTTCAGTAAGCTTCCATGAAGAAGAGGGAGGAAAATCAAGGACATGCTAGCAAGTATCTGCAGCTGCGTCCAGTGTTTGTCCTCTGAAAAGACAGGAAAGGAAATTCTTCTCTCAGAAATGTTAAAGGTTTAGTTCAAGTTCAAGACTAGCAGGGCTTTCCAGTAACAGCTACAAGGATCAGAGCGAGCAAAATCAGACAGAGCAAATACCTGCCTGTCAATATTATACTTAGCATTGTAACTGAAAGATGTTTTAGTGAATATAGGGCAAAGAGAGGTCTCCATCTAGGGTCTTGTTGCAATGCCTCCCAAGCCGTCCTATAACTTAAACTGTTTACACCTTTGCTAAAGCAAATTTAAAAACAAAACAAAGCAAATCAAAAACATACACTATAGATTACTATAACCTGCAAGGACTGCAGGTATGCTGGAGTATCTCTACTTTAAGCTGAAACACAGGGCATGAGAATCATAGAATCCCTATGTTGGAAAAGACCTTTGAGATTATCAGCTCCAACCATACCTGTCTACTACTAAATCATATCCCTGAGCACCTCATCTACCTGCCTTTTAAACACCTCCAGGAATGGTGACTCAACCACCTCCCTCAGCATCCTGTTCCAGTGCTTGATAACCCTTCCAGTGAAGAAGTTTCTCCTGATGTTCAACTTTAGCCTCCCCTGACATAGCTTGNGCACACGGGAGAAGAGAACAACACCCACCTATCTAGAACCTCCTTTCAGGTAGTGGTGGACAGTGATAAGGTCTCCCCTCAGCCTCCTTTTCTCTAGGCTGAAGAACTCCACTTCCCTCAGCTGCTGCCCATAAGACTTTGCTCTCCAGCCCCTTCATCAACTTCATTGCTCTTCTCTGGACACGCTCTAGCACCTCAATGTCTTTCTCATAGTGCAGAGTCCAACACTGAACACAGTGTTTGAGGAGCAGCCTCACCAGCGCAGAGTACTTGGGCAGAATCACTTCCCTGATCCTGCTGGTCACACAGTTTCTGATACAAGCCAAGATGCCATGGTCTTCTTGGCTACCTGCACACACTGCTGGCTCTTGTTCAGCCAGCTGTCAACCAACAATCCCAAGTCTTTCTCTGCCAGGCAGCTTTCCAGCCACTCTTTCCCAAGCCTGTAGCGTTGCACAGGGTTGTTGTGTCTGAAGTGCAGGACTCTGCACTTGGCCTTGTTAAACCTCATCCCGTTGGCCTCAGCCCATCGATTCAACCTGTTCAGATCCCTTTGTAGAACCACCCTACCCTCCAGCAGATCGACACTTCCTCACAGCTTAGTGTCATCCATGAACTTGCTAAGGGTACATTCTATCCCCTCATCCAGGTCATTGATAAAGATATTGACCAGAACTGGACCCAACAGGGTGCCCCACAGAACACCAGATGTCAAATGGATCTAACTCCTTCTACCACTACTCTTTGGGCCTGGTCATCCCACCAGTTTTTTACCCAGCAAAGGGTGTGCCTGTCTAGGGAAGTGGCAGTCCATATCTCAGCAGAATACTGTGAGTAATGGTGTCAAAGGCTTTACTGAATTCCAAGTACACTACATCCACAGCCTTTCCTTCATAGAATCATTGAATCACCAGGTTGGAAGAGACTCACCAGATCATCGAGTCCAACCATTCCCACCAATCTCTAAAC
>WAAB01001400.1:94226-134547 GCA_013389865.1 Piaya cayana
CTTGTCCAGGTCAGAGGGTGTATTAAGTGGGTTACCTTGTCATAGAAGGCAATCTGGTTATTTAGGCAGGACCTGCCTTTCATAAAGCCATGTTGTCTGGGCCTGATCACCAGGTTTTCTTGGGTGTGCTTTGTTCTTATTTTTGTGGTAGAAATCAAGTGGTTAATACAAGCATCTAGTTGCTAGAGATGTGAGTCTGCCCCTCTAACCTGTGTCAAAGAGCTTGGTTGTTCAAAGCGGGAGACAGTGGTGACTATTTCTAATGCCATGCAGGGCGCATTTCCATGCTCGCTATGAACACAGAAGTACCTAAGGCTTGCTGACTTCATGCTCCATGTAAACTTTGAAAAAGTCTTTTGTAAAGTTTATACCAGTACTAAAATATCCTATGCCATACAAGGATAGGTGATCAAACAACAAAAGGAATTTTCGTCTTTGAAAAAAGTCTTGATCAGTTTCTTTGAATTATTTATTTTCTAGCCAAAATCAACAAATGACATCGAAGTCCTACTAGTTTAACACGGTGTTACAAGGTGACCAAGCATTTTACCCTCATTATCTTGGAAATATCCAGAGAAGGACTCCAGGTATTCAGCTGTCATATGTTCTTGACTGCAGTGCTGGTCTTCAGACCAGAACACTTTATCCCCACAGACATTCTCTTTGCCTGCCTTTTTCATCTCACCTTCATCCACCTAAGGCAGATAAATTACTTTCAGTGTTTTACACTGCAAATCAAAAGTTAGTCTGCAGTTTGTACTGGCCCTTCCTAATCTATAAAGTGAACCTGGTAAAAGCACATCTGCAATAATACAGGGTGAAAGCTTTCAGCAGAATGTTTGCAGTGTACTGAGCTCTGAGTTACCTATAACGGGTAAGGAAGAATAACATTTTAAAAGCTATCCCAAACTGCTGCTCAGGAGACTATTTATTAAATTTACATTTTTCACTTTTGAAAACAAAACACTAAACTTAGATGACTAAGCCTTCACATTATAGTTTTCTCAAAAGTACAGAGAATATATAACTTCACTGCAATTGTTGAAACTTAAGCTAGCCTAATACATCTTTACAAGCTAATGCAATGGTTGCTAACAGCGAGACCACAAGTTCAAAAAACTACAGAGACTAACTCAGTGATACATTTTTCCAGCTTTCTCTGTGAGATTGGTAGTTGATTCTGGTTTCCTACTACTATTCGGTAGAGACATCCAAGTTACCTTGTAGTGCAAAGCTTTCCCTGTTATATCTACATGGAATAAAGTCATACCTTTGCCTGAAGGATAGAAATATTATAAAGAGAATTGTTATCTCCTACTTTCAAAAGTATATTTGAAGTACTGGAAGGTTTCTTAACTGCCTTCATAGCCACACAAATGTATTCATATTGAGAGCATGCAACTGTAAATTTTAATTTCAGAAGGACAGAAGTTTAATTTTGCTCATAAAATATAAAAGTTAATAAAGTAAGGGGTCAGATGTTTTTAGCCTTATGAAACTGCACCATTATGATTTAGATATCAGTCATAAGTTAACTCCAAATCAATACTTGACACTTGCACTGTATGTAAATTATATTGCTGTAAAGTACATTAAGAATCCACAGTTGAGAATACAGTTATTCCACAAAAAAGGCTAAAGAAAGACCAATGTAATAAACAATTTATAAGTGTAAGTGTGTTTCCTGCAATAAAGTTCCAAAATCCATCCTAAATAAATCTTGTGTAATACCTCATTATAACTCATAATTTAGTTATACAAAGAATTAAAGAAATAAATTATGGTTATTCTCTTACTAGAGAATGTTTTATCTATGCCCTTAAGAATCATTTCACATGATAAATTTTTGTTACAGCCACATCTCTTATTTCAAGGATGAATAAGAAAAACTTCACAAAATTTTAGAGCTTTGGAACCTGTAAGAGGATGTCATATACACTTATCAAATCTCCATGAAACACAATTATAGTGAAATCTCTTATCACTGTATGAGGCAGGGATTAACAAATACTTTTCCTTTATTAGCATGACAATTGATTAAGGAAAAATCATCACTGCATTGAATTGTCCTGAAGTAGCATGGCAAGTGTTTACAAGAGTCAGACAGGCAGCAATATGTACAAATTTGGTGTCAGGATGAGAAAAGCTGTTGGGTCACCCTGAAGCTCTTTCATCATACCATTGATCCTACATAGCAATCTGTGGCATTATAGAGCTATATAGGGCTAAAGCTACAAGCATAACAGGAAATAAGCTTGGCATAAGAGTGCTTCCAACTTTTGGCTAGTTCAGTCATTTTGACACTAAAAGTTACCCTTGTCAAGCTAAATTATAATTAGCTAGGTTGTTCTACACATTAGTAATGACTTTGGTTAGGACTAGGTTTTCCTGTGAGGCCAATAAAAACTTAATAAACCTCAAAGCAGAAAGGGTGAAATGAAATTTCCATGCACACCTGAAGATGTAAATGAAGAATTGATCAAAAAAAACCCAAACCCTCTTTGTTTGCTCTGAATTCTCTGCTTCCTCCCTTACCTCTTTTAGTCATACTCTCCTGATAAATGGTATTAATTTACTTGAGTCCTTCAACTACATCTGCTAATACAGGGAGTCAATGGCACTAGGAATGGGTCTTCTGCTGCTGCAACCTGAAGTCTTGTAAAGACTCTCAAAGATCACAGGAAAGGAACTAAGCAGGGCACAAATGCTTACTGAAACAAAGCCTTTTCCAGCAAAATTTCCACAGCAAGTATATTGTTTTGCTTGTGCATAAGCTGCAGTACACACCACTGGCATTTCAGAAATCAGAATTCTCATCCACATCAGAAGACAGAACAACCCCAATTAGGAGCTGCTGATTTCACATGACCATAGCCAGACAAAAGCAACTACCCCAACTGGACTACCTGAAGCAGGCTGGGGTATTTTTATACATGTTCACAGTGTACCACTAGGAACTTAAAGTAAAGGTTGTCAATAGTGTTTAATTCACAAGATTGCAAGCAAAGGCAGAGGGTCTTCTAAAGGCAACCAATAGGGATGAAATTTCCTCTCAGTTTTGGTCTCTGATGTGTGTTTCCTTTTTGAGAGAGACTGACCAGGATACAGACCCTCACATATTCACTGAACAGGTAGAAGAAGCCCAGCCTGCCCCCTGACCACTATTCCAGATGTATACTCTACTAAAATCTTGGACTACAGTCATGCCTTGTACTACTGATTTTTCCTCCACTAAAAGTCTCATTCATTTTCTATTTCTAGTCTTACAGGAAAAATCCAGATCAATATTAAGACCTTGATGTTAGGTATTTAGGGAACCATCAAAATCTCTTATGCCTTGCCATCACTGAATTTCTCTTCCCACCACTCTTTCCTGCAGAAACAGACTCATGTTTCTCTTTTCACTTTATTTCTTCCAAATTCCAGTACATTATTAATCTGATTATGGTAGTTCATCCATACTTGAGGGGTCCCAAAGATTTGTATTGAGTCATTTCTCACTAACTCTGAAAGCAGGCTGCAAACTGCAATAGGAGTCCATGTTACTATCCTAATTATGATACTTTGTGTGTGAAAGGGCAACAGATAAATAAGTCAAAGACCCGTTGTTTTCTAAATCATTACTGCATGTCTCTTTCCATAACTAATCTGGTATCTGGCAGGGTTGGAAGTATGGATAAGAGACAGCTTGCTAAGGGGACAGGCACTGCTGGTGGAACAAGTAGAAATGGAGAGACAGTTATCATCAGTGTTGTGAAAAGAGTGTGGCTTCAGATGATGCAGCTAACTTTGGAGAACTGGTGCACGTATTTAGAACATGAGGTAAAAGGAACAGTGAAATATACACTGTTATTATTTATACCTATCCAGATTTAAAAAAATATTTTTTATTCATCATACCAAAATTTTGTATTTTGTCCACAACATTTTGGTGCAAAGTAATCCAGAGCCAAAGAGCTCTAGAATAGCCTGTAAATTCACTTTTCATTCTTCAGGCTTCTTAGAGAGATGTGGAACTGACATGACCATGGTGGCTAGAGTTCACAGTTCATAAGAAGTTGCCTCACAGTAAAAAAAGAAAGATTGGTGCATTGCATTCTAATTTTGGTCATTTAAAATATTTTACTGAGTAATGGACCACCTGGAATTTGAACAGGGTTCACTGTTTGTGAATGAAAATAAACTAATCATATTATAAAAACATTCTAGTAGATCTTAAAAAATATTAAGAATAGAAAAAAATAGTGCAAGAAAAAGCAACACTGACAACCATACTTGGCCAAAAATAAAAACTTCTACATGTTTAGATATTATGCTAAGCAGAGTAATATAAATATACAGTTATACAGAGAGATGGGAAATAGAAACTAAAACTGTTTTGGTGTTGCTGTGTATATGTACATATTTGAATTCTATAGTATATTAAAGAACATGAGTTCAATTACTATACTCGGGCATTTATAGCAAAGTAATTAGATAAAAGAATATAGTTTTATTCTTTAATAGTGTAAATAGCACAGTCAGGCTATCCAAAGATTGTTTTTTACAAATTCAGCAGCGACTTTCTGTTTGCTTTGAAGTGTTTTTCCGTTGTCTTTTCTAAAGACATGAACACTTGTAAAAGTATGATAAACACTTCCTACCTTTTTTCTTTTTTTTTTTNGAAGTTTAGATTGGACATCAGAAATATTTCTTCACTGGAAGGTTTATCAAGCACTGGAACAGGCTGCACAGGGGTAGTTGAGTCACCATCCCTGGAGGTGTTTAAAAGGCAGGTAGATGAGGTGCCTGGGGACATGATTTAGCAGTAGACAGGTATGGTTGGAGTTGATGATCTCTAGGGTCTTTCCCAACCTAATGATTCCATGAACATCTCTCAATGTAACTAAAAACTGATTCTATTCTGTGGGAGTTTTAATCTTCCTGTAATAATATTAATAAAGAACTAGGGGAAGGGAGAAGAAGTATGGAAGTTGTTATATACCTGTTTTCTCACATATTTGCCTAATTTTAGCAGAAAATAGTGGTGGGAAACAAGGTACGATCTCTATCATGTTTTTCAATTCTAGTGAGATTTAGATCCAGGAATTAGCTAAAACTCACTTCTAGGACATGATACTTTAACTACCCATTTAAGGAATCACTGGATAGAAATAAGGAAGGACCGAATTCTTCAGTGCAATGTAGCTGTGAAGATCAAAAGGCTGAAGTATTTTATAGTGATTTCCCCAGCTTGCTTATATAGATTTTTTCTTTTATATTAGTAATTCCTGAGAAGTCTGAGACAGAAAATGACGCAGACCTGCTAATTCTAAGTGTGAATAGAATGAAGTCTTTTTCATAAACCCTCAGTTCAGTATTTTGTTTGAGCAAATGTAAGTTCATCTGGGCAAACTTATCCAAGAGGTGACCAAGGCAAGGGTCTGGCACATCCTAGAGAACACATCTGGCCCAGATGTTGATAGAATACAATTGAAGTCACATGGCTTTCCATAAATGTATATCATACATCTGTTTGTCTTAGAAGACAGTGGCACAACTCATAGATGCAGCATTTCTATGTGCTCCAAGATCCCAACCTACAACTAGGTAACCAGTGAGCTGAGATAACCATGGGACCACCGAATGGTCATGAAACTATGGCACTTTTTAAAGCAGTGAAATAGAAGCATGTAAGAGACCATAAGAAGCAATGTCATGAATGAGTCCTGTGCTCCATAACTATGCATAAATTGTTTGATGAGTCTGAACCACAATAAACGCACTCTGCTGGTCCAGCTCCCTGAATGCTATAAGTCACAAACACACAAAATCCACACAACAAAAATTGCTGCTCAGGTCATTGCTGTTCTAGTCAAGATATTCAGAGAGCAAGTACAAGATGCAATGGACAAAAAAACCAAAGTAGTATAAGGGAGAGAAAGTTCCCTGCTGCCCTATCACGTTTAGTATCCCTGCATATATGTTCTTGAATGGAAATTAGATGAGCAAATGTTCTCCAATGGGAGTCAAAAATAAACACTAGGGATTCCCTAAGACTTAACTGCATTGCTCCATAACTTCTTGGAGCATGGAAAATTTTAGAAAAATAGTTTCTTTCTTTCTGGTTGGACATTTTCAAGTTATCTTTTGTAAGACCACATAAAATGATTTATTTCTCAAAGAATAACTGAATTACATAAATAAAACATCACATAAAAGACAATTCAGTACAATTTATGTGAAGTGAATTGCACAAGGACTAGTCTATTGTAGAAAATCCAACTTATCTCTTCCTGAGCCTTTTATTCTATCTAAACATAGAAATTTATGTCAGTTCAAAAAGGATCTATTACTGTTGCTCATAAGTGAATCCATTATTTTCCTTCCATGATACATCAGGTAAAAACAAGTGCAATAGATAGCTCTGGCAGAACCTTGAATGTAAAAGGCCTAAAGAACCCAATGAGATAAGATAAACCCATCTTGCTATGGACTATAACTGGAAATTATAACACGGATGTTTAATTTATATCAAGTCATAGCAAACACTTCTCACTGTAATTGTCATCTATCATACATATAAAATTACTATAAGATGGAATCAGATTTGGAAAGGTATAGTTTTGCCTCTTGCACTGCCTGTAAACAAACTGAACACTGTGAAAGTTTATCACCCTTTGCCTCCAGTCTTTCTTGATAATGGATCCATTTGACTAAAAGAACATGGAGTGAAAGAGCTGAAAACAAATGATTAATTTCACACATTATTCTTTATTTCCAGAGCTTTGCTGATTCCATCACACTGCTGATTTTTCTTTCCTTTGTTCCCCTGCCAGTCTAGGGAAAGAGAGATCCAAAATTAGAGCCCATATTAGAGTGGCAGCGTTTTACTGGTATTACAGCAGTATATGGACAGGCAAAATAAGGCAGCAAGTGTAAGTGCATGGATTTAAGCCAGAAAAAGGAATCACTGGATCTCATAGCAGTATCTCTATTTTCTAAGATTGGCCTCATCTGGGTTGTCGATAGTGACAGACACTAGGCATTAGACTTTCTCAAAGCAACCCAGCACAAAGGTAAAATTCACTTCCTGTCCCATAACAAACCTGCCTTCCTACCTTTCCTTGCTCTCCACTTCTGCTAAGAAAAGAGGATGCGCTGGTCACAGGATGCATACCAGTTGGGTGGGAATTGTCTTCGGGCTTAGAAGACAAAGACTAATGACACCTCTTCACCTACAGTGTATCACATTGGGGAGGCCAAATATGCACAAGCTGTATCAAAGAAGAATTAAAAAACCAAACTAATTTCTTTGATATAGTGCCTATAATAAGATTCACTAAAGTGAACCTACCTCCTGCTCTCAACCAGTATTGATGATTGTCTCCCACCCTGTGCCAGCAGACACTAGAGGCAGCTAGCAAATCCATACTCCACTATTTAGCTATGGCTGAGCAAGCGTGCAAAGAGAATGCACAGGAGAGAAAATGGCAGGATGCAGAAGCAGGGGAAAACATCTGCTGGCAGCAGTCCAGAGTGCCAAGCCATGTCACCTGGAGGGCATCACATGCAGATGCCTGCTCCTCACACAGCTAAGCAGGGTGCAGCTCACTTGCAGCTTCTTCTCCTTTCAGCTAAGGGTGGTTCATGAGGCTACACTTTGTAGAGCAATCTTGAAACAGCTAATTTCAATTCAAAACATGTGGGTTATTACTCACACCCTTCAGTGAAGTCTTATCTCTCCTGGACACCTTTACAACAGTGAATAGAAATAAGACTGTCAGGGATACTTCAGAGAAGAGATGCAATTTTGGTACTCTCATTTGCCACCTCAAAGAGCATCTCTCTCTCCTCTGACTACAGGAGAAAGTAAGAGTACAAAGTGTTCAACTTAGCTGGATGAACAGACCTTCTGTTCCTTACATGTTGGTTTAGGAAGTCCTTTACTGGACAAGTGTGCTTTCTTCACAATTACTGGTACCAGTTGACTCCTACAATATCCCCCTGCCTTCCACCTGAGGGCAGAGACTAGCACAGAGCATCTTGGACCCCTTGGTATAATCTGGAATTCTGAAGACTGCTGTTTCCCTGCTGTTGATTCGGTTTTTTTTCCCTGGCAATTCATCATGTGAACTACATACATCTGTGTGTTTTTTAAGATAAGATACCTTTTATCAGCAGGTTTTTTGAGTTGAGCGAACTCAACTTTTATTTGTAATATTCTTAATGTTTTAAGTCTGAAAAATC
Organism: Piaya cayana; assembly: GCA_013389865.1. Taxonomy (NCBI): domain Eukaryota; kingdom Metazoa; phylum Chordata; class Aves; order Cuculiformes; family Coccyzidae; genus Piaya; species Piaya cayana. The sequence goes on from WAAB01001400.1 coordinate 102,456, forward strand.
ATGTAAGAAATAACGCTTGAATATCGAGACCGCGAGTTTGATGCAGAGATCTTTCCATCATTCTAATTACATAAACATACTCTGTGAGATATGCTAACCTCATACTGTAGCAGTGTTAAACACAGCTTCTAGTCAGATTAGAGACACGTGGATTTATGGTGGTTTGATAAACATAAATAACATCTTGTTGGGGCTATGAGCCAGTAGCTAGCATGAGTCTCCAAACAAACATGGATGGAGGACAGCAGGAGACTTTGCTTGGGAGTCTCCCAGTTCCTTCCACACCAATTCTTATCAGAATGGGTTTGGCAAAGACTTTTAACCTCCACTTCTTTCAGAGTGGATAATTACATTCCAAAATCACATGCATTCCATGACAGTTAATTAATTTTTGCTCTATCGTGCTTTACAAAAGCAATCAGTATAAAAGAAGGTTAGCAGGGAAAAATACTGCACAGAAAATTAAGGCGAACAGAGATGGAATGATAGAAAGACTCTAAGTATAGTAAGATAGAAAGAGGAGAAAAACAATAAATAAGGAAAAGAGTTCTGACTAGTGAGTACACAGGAGGTGTATGAAACAAAAAAAGTGTTCTGCCTCGTGAAACTAGAGTAGGGGAAAAGGAAATTAAAACTTAGAAGCAAGGCACTGAGATGAATGGATTTGATGTATACAGAAAAGAAAATGAAAAAGATGCAATAAAAGCCACTCAGCCTTTAAAGTAATGAATCTTTTCATTTATTCATAGCCTTTTATGATATTAGAGGAAAATGGTAGCATACTTGTTCTGAGCTCACACTATGTTAAGACAGTAAAGCTTAGTTCCTGGATTACATCATTAAATAATTAACTGATTCATCGTAAGTAAATAATTAAAACTTAGTTCTCTAAGCCTCACAATTAGGAACATAAAACTGTCACAGTGATACCAGATTTCAGCAGAACTAATCACAGTCAATAAGAAAATATGAAAAACATAATTCTAAAATCTGTAGCTATAGACTGCTAAAAGGAGCACCTGGCTCCATTGCCCATGCAACAAAATAAAATTGATCACGTACTATTTCAATCTCCTACATAAAAGTTACAACTGAAGAAGATGGAGGCATGGATTGCTAGTTCCTCCACAAAATACCTAGACCTGCCTTTGGCCTTGCCCTGTTGAAGAGGGTCTGTATTTTGGGCAGCAGGATAGGAAAGGATGTCACTCTAAAAGGCTAAGGCAGTCTTGAGTTCATGTGAAAGTATCTTTTCCTCCAATACACCTAAAATGAAAAACTATGGAATAAATTCTTACCCTTTGAAGGACAATAACTCATCAGTTCCATGCCACTATTTAACAATATTAAGAACAAACAGCTTTAAGAATATAATAGTAGTTGTGTTTATTCTTGTAAAAGAGGAACAGCAAGCAAACTGAAAAAACCAGTCTCTGCATTCACAAAACAAAATAATTCCTTTTCTCCCATGAACATCTGTTTTATTTTCCAATATAGCAAAGGCACGTGTACTTCAAGTCTAAGCAAGGCAATTAATCTGGATTTTGCCACCATCACAGTCACAAGATTATTTTTGGTTATTTTACAGTGAGAGGACTCTGAAAGCACAGATCCTGCTGTGCAGAGCCATCACATTCCTTACGAGAGCAACCTAATAGGAAGAAAAAAATCTAAGGAGTGGCAAATAATTAATCAATCCAATAAAGAAATGACAAAATGCTACAATGGTTATTGAACAATGCTTATTTCATTATTTCATTCTTGTAATCTGTTATTTTAAAAATAAATAAGAGGACATTTTATTTTTTAGAAGCCTCCACTCCTCCAGCTTCCTGATGCTTAGTGTTGCAAAACACTTGCCAGCAGCAAAAAATTTAAGTGTCTTTGAGTCAGGGATAAAAACATATCAGGATTCCTCAGCATCCCCTAATAATGTCCTCATCGGAGGTTAGACTGATTTCACACATCCCTTCATCCACGTTTGCTGGCGTCTGTCATTCAGCCTCTGGTCCAGGGCTTCACTTCACCACAGCATGGGTGTGGGCATAGGAAGAGGTGTCAGTCTCAAAATAGCACTCCAGCTGCTCACAGAGGGCTTCAAAGGTGGGTCGCTTGTCCGCCTCTGCACTCCAGCACTGCAGCATCAGCTGGTAGAGTGGCATGGGGCATGTCTCTGGCTGAGGAAGTCTATACCCTTTGTCTAGCATCTGGATCACTTGGTGTCCTGGCATACCTGCAAGCCAAAAGGAGTTTATCAGACTACTCAAGGTCTGCTTAGTGTCACCTCGTGGCCCTCTCTCCTAGAGAGACAAGGCAATGGGGTGCTCCCCTGTGAGGCAAATGTGCATGCTGAGGGCAGAGCCAACCTCAGCAGATCCCATTCAATGACAACAGCCCACAGGCATCACTGGAGAATCCCAAAACAGCCATTAAAAACCACTTCCAGCATTTCCCAGTTTCCTCACCCTGGCTGCAACACCTGAAAGGCATAGTAAAATGGTTTTTCTGGGTGTGAGGCATTTCCTCCACCAACTGGATTTGCTGAAATTTTCTGACAACTATTTGCTTGAATTGTTCCTAAATCCCTCTATTCTCATGACTATAAAGAAAATATGTCCTGCTCTTGAATTTTCCTTACATTTAAAAAGTTTTCCGTGACATCAGCCTTAAGTTTCCTCATTCTGCTATACGATGGCACTCTGCCTACTCTGTCACCATGGGTCATGAAGAAGAAAACAGTCCTCTACCTTTGCTGTATCTTTATATAGTAGAACTATCGTCTCATTCCCTTTCAATTTTACACTCTTTAAATTAAATCTTGAACTGTGTAATCTTTACTTCTTTTCCCTGGATCTCTGAATGGTGTCTCCTCTGTAAACTACCCACTGCCACCATGGATCAACACAACCTCTTTTCCTAACTGATTACAGAGGACAAACTCATGCAAGTAATAGGAAATGAGCAAATAGCCACAGCAAAATTACATTTTCTACTTTAAAGTTACAGGTAAGTTATGTCTTGGCCAAGGGATAGTGCTGAACATGTTTTCAGACAATACTGAAAATCACTGTGTTATACATCACTTGCGCTTTAACAGTTTATTTGCATCTTTGCCTGCATATGCACACATCTGTAGTTTATCTAAGAAAGAGTTGAGGATTTTTGCCTTTGGTTTTGGTTGTTGGTTTGGTTTTATCTCTTTTCACAACATTTTCACAGGAGGTTATGGTGCAAATCAAAAAGTAAAATAAATTTCTTCTTTTACAGGAAGTAGCAGTTCGGAACACTGTGAAATGCAGTTTATGGCAAATGCACCAAGCCTCAGGCCTGTGAAGTGCAGCATAACATTTTTGGTTTACTCCTACCCTTTTACTCTTCTCGCCAGCACAAAATCAGTCACAATCAATCATTTCACTACTATCTTGCGTTATTTGAGCCATGGTTCCTCAAGCATTTCTCACAGTGCTAGGAATAATAGCTGCCCTCATACCATTAAACCTGTTTTAGAGGTTGGTGACACCTTATTCCTAATTTTTGCGATGCTTCTCTTTATGAAGACTCTTCACTGCAATTGTCAAATATGAGGGAAGGGGGCAAAAACACCCTCACTGATTTTTCAAACACCTTCACAGTGCCTGTGTGGCATTTCACACATAATAATCCATTCTTCCATGGGATACCCTCAAAAAAATTAACTAAAAAGAAAACCAAGGGGAGGATAGGGGACAGAAAACCTTCCATTTTTCACATTGCCATGTTTGATCTGATACTGGAGGGAAACAGCCAGTTGGCTTAGGTGCCTGTGCAATGCAGGCGACTCCAGTGAGAGGAAGCTTGAATGGCTGCTAATCACAGCCTTTGGAAAGCTTCCAGGGAGCCAGGGGCAGCCAGAAGGTCTGACCCACTAAATGAGCCTCATCTGAACAGCCTTCTTTCTGTATCTGCTGTTTTAACCCTTTCACATGGCTGTAGTACAGGCATTAAACTACTTTTTTTCTGTGTTGTTCTTAAAGCAAGAAAATACCAAACATCATTCTTTAGGTAAAAGCACTTACCAGCATAAGGCATTTTCCCATAAGTGATGATTTCAAATAGAAGTATTCCAAATGACCAGACATCTGACTTAATGCTGAATTTGTTGTAGCGGATCGCCTCCGGGGCTGTCCATTTCACCGGGAGTTTAGTTTCAGGCTTAGCTTCGTATATGTTTTCATTTTCTACCTGTCATGCATAAAATAAAGCAAGCATGATTTCAGATCTGCTTCAGCAGAGCATTTTAGTCACATGACTAAGCTAAGCATGTGCTTAATCTTTCTTTCTTTTAGCCGTGCACTTGCCTTTCATGGTATTAAGCATGCACTGAAGTCTATTGTTGAACTGGGCTTCACAGTTGAGAAATGCTACCGTTCATCGGGAGCTTTTCTAAAGCATTTATCATTTCAAGTGAGCACACAGTGTTAAGAGTGGCTTGTGATTAATTATATACTGTGAATTCTGGACCTGGCATGCAAGATTTCAAAAGCCTGTCAGGAGCGGCTGTGTAAGCATCCTGCTGATACCAGAGACGAAATGGCTCCAGAGAAGGCAAGAGCAAGAGCTAATGAGTTTTAGAACTTTCCTTCTGTGATTTATTGAGGTGTTGAAGGTCCAGTGTACTTTGAGAACAATCTCTTCAGCAGGTTTCAGGGACCAAAGAACAAACTCCAAGTGATTCAAATTAATGTATTAGCTTATAAAGGGTCCAATTAATGCATGTAAAGTGAACACGAAAGACGTAAAGGTAAGGAAAATTGTTTACTTGAAAATTTGTAGAATCATGGCCTCAAAGTTTTATAGCATAGACTTTGTGAACATTTATCCTCTCTTTAGTTCCTAAATGTAACTTAGTGTACATCAGTCACATCCAAGACTCGGTTTAGGTTTTTGGCATGCAAATCCAGGCTAATGTGTACATAATTTTTTTGTTTGATTGTTTATAATAGAGAATGTATATTTCCCAGATATAGTGCCCTATAGTTTTGAAAATACTGATTGTTAGCGGCTTGTGTCTACATACTGATACAGTTGGCATCTTGACCATAATACTCATATCTAGAAATAAGAAATTATTTCTCTGCTCATTAGCACATAAAGAAATACAGATTTCATTTATCACACCTACTCCTTTGGGATCTTTGCATGTGCCCATGTTAGCACTTTGGCTTAAGAGACGGAATATTCCTAAGTCTGCCAAGATGATTCTATGGCAGAGTATTTTAGTAAATTTCAGTTTTAACAAGAAATGTCAAGAGCTGTAAATTATTACCCTCTCTAGTAAGGGCAGAGGAGAAATATCCATTGTAAGCATTGTTCATGTAAAAATATATATTTTTCATGTTAAAAAAGGTGCAATCTAAACTTTTGCATAACTAGAAGAATCAAAATTAAGCAAAAAGCACTTTTAAAGTCCCTTGATGCCATTATTCTGCACTTCAGTAGATAATAAATCCAAATCTGTTATGAACTTCAATTTCTGCTGCTTGAATGGAAAAAAAACAAATGAGAAGCAGAGCACTTTTTTCTCTATTTCTCCTTCTCAGTGCAAGAACATAAATCAATAAAAACAATAATAAGACCTCAGGAATTATGGATTACATATTGAAATATGGCAAATCAAATCTTTCGAACTCTGATCAAATAATTTTCAGAGGTAGGAAATCTCATCTGTAAACCACAGATCTTTCCCAGGGTGATCTTGGTCAGTGTTACTTGGCATTCCACATCCTCAAGGGCTAGATAAAAAAACAGTGCAGAGGCAAAGAACTTGAAACTCGGTCATATTTAAAACTTCGAGAGCTCACTTTGTGAACTTGCTGTTACTGTGGAGAGGAATGTCCTTTTATGGTTACTACCGGCACTCGCAAGCTTCTCAGAGGCAGTGGGGAAGTGAACAAGGAGAGAGCAACTGTCAATACATTTTTATACACCTTCCCTTACAGGCTAAGGAGTCTAATTTTGTCATCATTCCTGTGATCTTTCTCCCTGTGGCAGACACCAGTATTGTAGATAAAGGTTGTGCAGCAAAGAGTATTACTTGCCAGGTTCCTTCCTTATTGGCTGAGTGAAAAGCAGACACTGGGATGTTGTCTTCACACTGACAATAAAGCACATGCCAGTTTCTAACCTTGCATAGGATAATGCAGGTAGAAGATACAAGTGAACATGTTAGGAGTTCTTTTCTCCCTGGACATACCTTTTATCTGAACCCAGCAATTCAGAGGCTACAGTTTGTCCTTTAGTTGACTTTCCCCATCTCGTTCTCTGGAGTTATTTTGCTTTTGCACAACCTACCTTAAAAACTCTTGCAAGTCCGAAGTCTGCCACTTTGTAAACGTTGTGTTCACCAACAAGGACATTCCTGGCTGCCAGATCCCGATGGATATAGTTCTGGGACTCAAGGTAAGCCATCCCAGAAGCCACCTGAGCGGCCATGTCTACTTGATGTGGCAGGATGATTTGGGAGCCTGCATCTTCTGTTTGAAAAGAGGATGACAAGGATAACATAATATTTTTGGTATTCAAATATAAGTGGTTCAACAGCTCAGTGGTTCAAATAGCCAACACAAATCAATAAAAACATAATACAATAAAACAACACCTTAACCAAAGGTAAAAGGTTAGTGAACAGCAACACTTAATGTCATGCAGCAAAATTCATGATAACTGAGTAACAATGACTCTCCCATATTCTCTAAAAACTAGACAGGAAATGCAGCTGTTGATCTAGGCCCGGAAAGAGCTGCTGATACAATCCAAAGAAAAAGGCATTTATCTACCAATAGTAATGTAGCTTTTTGTCTTTCTGATAAGTGCATAATCCATTCCAAATTGTAAGAGTTAATGTCAGTACTCACTGAATGTAGCAAAAGCTGACTAAAGATGGAAAAGCATAAAATTATCCTTGTTCCCTGTTCTCCAACAATTCTTAGTGGGAAATACACATCAAGTGTAACTCTCATTTTTCCTTTTCAGTCCACTTGACAGCTTCATGCTGTTATCTCCACTGCTGTTGTTCAACAGTAAGACTCCTTGAGATAGTTTCAAGCTGCCTGCTTCTCTTGTAGAACTTTCTGAAGCAATGCACATGCCATTCTCAACACTGTAAGATCAGCGAGTCCCAGAAATAGAGATTTGGCAATGAAAGACTGGCTGTACAAACTAAGTAGTAGGAGAACTTAGAAGAGAACAACTTAGCTCCACAAATTAAGGAAAGAGCCTTAGGCCACAAAAAAATGCAGCCAAAAATAGTGAGACAAGTACTCAAAAAAAGCCATTGGGGTATGTAGCACGTTTGAATTCAAACTGAAGGCTTTTGTAGCATTTTGGCAACAAATGACCTCCTCATAGTGACAATATATACCCCAAGGTAATCTAAGAGGTAAGCCAAATCAATGTTATGCTCAAGCACCACTGTCACCCAAACTCAAATGCTACACCACTGAAGCATGAGCTTCTAATACTCACAACAGCTTTAACTTTCTGTTTCAGGATCTTAACAACATAAAAAAGCTGAGTGTTTATTGCTGTGCTTATTTGCAGTTCTTCTTTCTCATTGAGTATGGTGATTTTTCCTTACTACCTCCATGTTAAAGGAAAAAAAAATATTTGTAGCTGGTAGTTTTCTGTTGCTTATTTTTAATTGATTCATAGTGATAGTATGTCTTAGCATCATTTTGCATATCCTACTCCAGTTCTGGTATTTTATCTGACCCAACCTTGCAATCACACCTTATGAAGAGTGTGAAATTCCATTGTTTACTGATCAATTCTGCAATCAACAGGCCTTACATTTCCTGCTGATGTTCTGAGATGAATAGGTAAAAGAAATGAATTTTAAATTATTAAATTTGCCTTGTTTGTGTATTGCCCTACTTCCCCCTTGAGGCTAAACTCATTGTCATGATAAACCAGCACTAAGATTATTTACTTCTATTGTTGACTCAGAAAGTCTTTTCCTCTTCCACACACACGTTTAATAGCTGATTTGACCTTTAAAAGAGAGAGGGAGAAAAGCTAGGCTATGAGAAAATCTATGGCTTAACCATCAAGAAAATCCATCATCAGTCCACAGAATAATATAACACACTGAAGTTTTGCAGTTCTGATAACTGACAGGCACAAACATTTATTATTCATTTTGCTGGACAAAATATAAATCCACAGATGATGCTTATATTGTAGTTCATCAGAAAATAACTAAATATATACAAGCATCTTGCTTTAGTATTTGAGTTTTGGAAAAGGGTTTATGTGACTCAGTCTAAAATCTATTTCTCCATGTTCCCTTCCACACTGCTTCTTAATCTGCACAGCCTGTAAACTACCTCCTGGTGAAAGCAGACAAGGATGCAGACAGACTTGAACACAGGTTTGTCATTCTTCTCACAGAATCACCAGGTTGGAAAAGACCCACAGGAACACCAGTCTGACCATTCCTATCAATAACTAATACATGCCCCTCAGCACCCCATCCACTTGTCTTTTAAACACCTCCAGCAAGGTGACTCAACCACCTCCCTGGGCAGCCTGTTCCAATGCCCAATAACCCTTTCTGTGAAAAACTTCCTCCTAAACTCTAACCTAAATCTCCCCTGGCAGAGCTTGAGGCCATTTCCTCTTGTCCTGTCCCCTGTCACTTGGAAGAAGAGGCCAGCTCCCTCCTCTCTACAACCTCCTTTCAGGTAGTTATAGAGAGTAATAAGGTCTTCCCTCAGCCTTCTCTTCTCTAGGCTAAACAACCCCAGTTCCCTCAGCCGCTCCTCATAAGATTCCCAATGCTCCAGGCTAGCCTGAAACAAGCTTGCCCTAAGAGGTAGAACACAGCAATGTGACAGCAAAAAAAGAATAAAATGATGACTCATAACCCTTGTTTATTGAGCTGCTTCCATACAGAATAGGAGTTAGAGCTGCTAAACCCTCCTTGTCTTACTCCCTGCAGAACACACAGGTGAACACTGTTAACAGACAAGCATGAAATCTACACCTAATGGTGGAATTACAGATCAAAGATTATTTATTGCTCTGGACCCTGCTTTGGATCCTAAACCGGCCTGACCTACTGACTTTAACAAGTAGACCGAGGGAATGGAAGAGGCCACCATTGCTTTGGCTGCCGCAGTATTTGTCGGAGGGTTTCTTTCTGTGAGCTGGTTCTGCACTGCAGCTTTTCTGGAGCTAAAGATGAGAAAAGTGTAAAGGGGAGCCTCAGATGATCAGGAGCTGCAAACTGTGCACAAAGATAGGGAATGAAAGCATGGGTGTCTTTGGGATCTGAAGCGCAAATCATGTATAGTTGTCTCATAAAGACTTCTGACTATACCTCCAAACCCAAGGCTGGGCTAGCCAAAGCACTCATGTTCAAGCATAGCACTGAATTATCACAACTATGGAGGTCTCCAGACCAAAGCCAGCTCACATCCGGCTGGTTCAGTGGTCAAAGGAATTTACAGCTGTATTCATAAGTGGTTTAGGTTTTTTCAAGTGTTCCAAAGCAGGAAAAGCAACAAGGAAAAAACCTCAAAGTTAGTAAAACTTCCACATTCCAAACCAGGTGCTACTGGCGAACTTATAAAACCTCCCCCTCATTCTTTTCCCTGTATAGAAAATGTGGTGCCTCCATGTCCTTTTTCTCTAATATTTTTTGACAAAACCATCAACCTTATGTGAAAAATTTATTAATGAAAACACTAAAGAAGGCTTAGGGCCTGCACCCTATTCTAATCAATCACAATATCTCAGATAGGAAAGACAGGAAAAAATTCTCATTGACAAATGCCTGATATCAAATAAATAAATANATAAATAAATAAATAAATAAATAAATAAATAAGCAGCACTTTACCCAGTTGAGAACATTGAGTCACCTTTCCTGGAGGTGTTTAAAAGACAAATGGATAAGGTGCTGAAGGGAACAGTTTAGTGATTGATAGGAATGGTTGGATTCAATCACTAGGTTTTTCCAACCTAGTGATTCTGTGTCATTCTGTGATTGCCTTTGTAATAGTGCACTGAACTTCAAAAACGCATCCCTGCCAGAACAAGTCCAAGGTTTATCAGAAGTAATAAAAATAAATATATGATAATTCACATCCAATAATGAAGAAAAGTTTTTGGTTGCATTTTTCTCATACTGGTGGCATGTAAATAAGTCTGCATAGCAGTAGTCATCAAGAAGTATCCCAAAATATGTTCACAAGGTGCACGAGGAAGTCATATGTCCTTCATTATTAAATAAGAAGCTTTCATTATGGTGGAATGAGACAGTCACTATGCATGAAACATTAAGGATTTTTAAAGCTGGAAAAACATACCATGCATTTCTAGGAGAAGAACCTTAACCAAAGAATGATCTCTGGCTTCTCCTCTGTTCCAGTTTGCCAGACTTACCCACAGTGCACACAGAGATAGCTGCCTTCTGAAATGTTTTCCTGCTTCCTGCACTGGCTGGGTCTCAAGAAAGCTTATCAGGAGCTTTACACCGACCACCAGCTGATACAGATCACTTCCAGTCACAGAGCTCTACACAAGCTTCAAATTTCTTTATTTATTCCTCTCACTGACAGCAATGACTTTTCTCTGACCAATATCTATCAAGGCATCTGAATCTCTGTGCCCACCTCCTAGTTCTGTTTATTCCCCTGTACATAGGCCATCAGACAAGGAGAGATATCACTAAGCAGTGTTTCAACTGGCCATTTTTACGGTTATCTTGACAGCTGCCTGGAAACCAATTGACTTTGCACAGTCTGTCTGATGCAGGGTTACTAGTATGAACAGTTAAACAAAGACCCGGCTGCATGCGTGTTCTGGGTCATTGCTGTGCATATGCTGTCAACTGATAAACACACAAGCTGCAGCACTGATGTGTACTGGACACTTTACCCCATGCACAAAAAGGACAATTTTCACCTCTGCAGTAAGTGTGACTCATCCTGGCTCGCTAAGAGCTATTTCTGCAGTCCAATAAATGTTTTCATACATAGCAATCATTCCCTGATGTGCCAGGCTCTTTCAATCAGATAAGCAGCAACCCACACACAAAGCTAAGAATTTAAACAAAAATTGTGCTCGCTGCCTTAGGCCACTAAATGCCTACAAGACTGTAGTTGATCTGGTTCAAGCTGGTTGCAGCCCCTCTCTGAGCAGTTCCTTGTGGGAGACTCCCCCTACCAAAGATTTCTTCAGCTGTAATTGTCCCTGGACTGAGCCTCACTGAAAAAAATGATTCCACAGAGAAGATGGGGAAAGCCATGTGTCATGGTAAATGCTGTCTTGTGGTATTTCGCAGGGCTTTGCCTTACGGGCTCGATGCAGGGAAGAAATTTAGCAAGAGAACTGCAGCTAACATTTTGTCTTTAAGAAATCATTACAGCTTTAGAGACATTTAGCATCTCAGAGACATATACTAAACCGAAAATGGATAACACTAGAATCAAACATTTCTCAATAGCAGGGGTGAACTTAAAGTGCAATCACATGCTCGTCTGTTTCAGGCTGTACAACTTTATTTTTAATTATTATTAACCTTCAAAAGAGCACTTTGAAGTGCTGCTGAGATAAAAGCCCTGGTGCGATAGGCAAGGGACGAATTCAGAGTGAAAGGCTCTCCCTGCCTAGTAATAGATTTCAAAGCTCTTAAGCACATTTTGTGAAAGTGCCTTTATTTCATGTCAAATATGATGACCTATCTTTCTAACACTTATATTTTTATTCTGTTGGTTCATGTTGCCATCTACTCACAGAACAGGGTGGAAAAATGTGGGTCATTATAACGCAAGAATCAAACTGAATGTGATTCTCTCCTACTTCTCAAACACTTCAGCATGTCAAAAATTCATAAATCTCTCTCTTCTCATCCCCAATAATGTAGCTTTTATAATAAACCAGAGAGTTGTGCTTCTAGCTTTTGTGTTAGTGTATTTACTAAACTGAGAGTTGTGCCACCCCTTGAAATGAGTTCATAGTCATTTGCTTACTTTGAAGGTATTCTAGAAGACTTCCATATCTCATCAGCTCAGTAATAATAAAAATTGGGTCCTCCAAAGTACACACAGCATAAAGCTGTATAAGTTTTGGATGTCTCAAGCTCTTCATTATTTGTGCTTCCCTCAGAAAGTCCTTTGGATCCATTGAACCTGAAACAATAGCATATAACAAAACATAAATTGAGGTTATTAAAGGCCTTCCTACCAGCCTGGCAGTCTTAAGGGAATAATTGAGATTATTTTCTGTCTTTCGAAGTACATTAGCATCTCAACTCTCCACAGTTCCCACAGAAAACAGACAGCGCAGCTGAAATAAACAGCTAATGAGTAAAACATGCCAGTCACACTGATACAGAGAACATATGTGTTCCAGCCACCAGAAATATAGAGGCTAAAATTAACCACCCTCAGGCCACCCCCAAACAGAACAAAGGGAGGCTAGAATGTTAACTGATATAATTTAAGCAAACAATTATGTTTCAAATTGTTAATGGCCAGAAACTAAGGTAACAGTGCCTAGATAAAGAACATAAAATTTCTGGTAGAAAAATAGTGTTGCAATAAGAATTTGTTGCACAATTTTTTCAGCTTCAGCAATCAAAGCCTGAAAGCACTGGAATCACTTTAACATATAAGGAGTAGGTGTGTACAATTTATATACATAAGTACAAATAACTATTTATAATGTTCACATAATAGCAACTGTATGAAAAACACCAGTGTATGCATAGATGTGACAGTCATTTTACACTCCCTTAAACACAGAAGTATCTTAATAGCTGATGATACCAACTTTTAAAGTGTTGCATAAGGTCATATCTGTATTCATATACACAGTGAACTAATGCATAAATTATGTCAAAGAAACTGTACAGAAGGGCTATGGGGAGGTGAATTCAGTGCCAAAATTCAGATTAGAGCTCATATGTCTTGAGCAGAGGACTGATTTGACAAAACATGCACAAATAAGGAAGCAAAGCTTTCTTTATGTATGTTCTAGTAGTGATCAGGTGGTCTCAGATGTTTGAGGAAGATAGAAAATAACATCTACTTCACAATATTTGTACAAACAAGTTTGAAATTATCCAACCACTCAAATGTTTCTCCCAAATCAACATAGTCTCATTAAGAAAAGATTACAGTGAAAGGTGACAGGAAAAAAAAAATGTTTCCAAGTCTAGTCTTCTCAATGCCATGTTTAAAAACATTATTTTTTTTTTAGTGTAAGCAGAGAGAAGCCAAGGCTGCAAGAGTATGAGCATTTTTTCTCTCTCTTTTTTTTAATGTTAGGTAGCTGACAAATATCATTTGGCTCTGTTACAAACACAGATGTTTAAATGAAGTGAAATGCTGTGAGGATGCTAAATGGTTCAGCAATAAAACTCCACCAGAAAATCTGACATAGCTACAATGTATGATTTCATATCCTTTCATCAGTGTAAGAGGAATGACTCAGAAATGTTTCTGACACAGACTTTATAAAAAAAAAAAAAGAGCCACTTTACGTTGTGACTTGTAATAACAAAGATTATTGCAAGGGAAAGGTGCTCCCCTCCCTGTGTCCTCATACTTGACCTGGCAATTCCATGGGGTCCAAATTGACAATACTTTATAAGGTGCCATTAGGAGGGATGATGAAAGCTAATTGATTTCCATTTCATCAATAAATGGATAGCAGCCAATAACACATATTCTCAACAGGTACAGACTATACCCATTTCCTTTTGCCACTGTCAAAGGAAAGTGGGGTCCTGCATGAAAAGTGACTCACACTTGGTCTGGATAAAGGAAAAACCATTATAGGTAGAGGGAAAAAAAAAGAAATCCAAATATCTGTAATGCCAACACTATGCCATTTTCCTGTTTAGGGCAGCACAATCTTTACAGCTTTATTTGAACTTTCCACCTATGTTAGATTTAAAGAAAAATAAAGCCTATGGTTTTCTTTATATGATGTGGACTCATTTTGATGCTGATTTAATATTGTGGTTCATTTGATTACTCTTTTCAAGATATATGCATTTGTTATGGAAACCTTTCTAAAGTCTACAGAGAAGCTGCATGGTGTGAAGTGTTCTGCCTCCAAAGGTAAATTCAAAAGCATGACAAGTGATTTAGCACTAGTGACAAAATTTGAAAAGTTGATCCTAAAAAGGATAAAGTATTTGCTAGTTTAGGGTCTACCAAATCATCTGCCCTCCATGGATCTCTTCACAGCATAGAAAATGAGAGTCTGATTTGTCCCCAAGATCAAAGTTTGCCTAGAAGAAATCTCTCCATTTAATTATGCTATAAAATTCTCCCAACAAACTGAAACCAAACACCATGGTTTTTTGCATATAACAACTTCCAATAAATTCATCAGGAGGAAAGTATTCTATTAGCTGAATTGCAACAAATTCTTCTTAATGCTTTAAAAGTAATTAATAATAATAGTAGTAACAAACCAGTGACAAAGATCAATAAGGATTTCCTACATATTTTAAAGACCATATGTAATCTTCAGTTTTATTTATTTTTTATCTTTAGATAAGCTTCAGATTACAAGATAGACACTGATCATTTTGAAATGAGTTAGCAAGAAAGATCAATTATTTTTATGTACTTTCCACCAGCCTAAATATAAGTGGTTTTTAAGTATTTGATAGGCCCTCCAGAGACCTTCTTTGCAACTTTCAGTAAACTTTCCCAAAAGATATCAAAGCTACCTTCTACTTCAGAGAAACCTTGTCTTCTGAATAAGTTTATGCAAAATTAATTCAGGTACAGAGTACATTGATCATATACAATGAGCATATGACATAATCTGAAAAAGTTTATGCATAATAAAGAAATTACATTAAAATGCTCAAGCTCTTGGTAACACAAGATACTTAGTTTAAACTATTTAAATTAACAGTAGAATGAGATAGGTATCTGACAATCCTCAAGCATCTTTCTCACTATACAGAAGTGAACTCACAACTTAGTATAAGGTTCTGCACTGAACTAAATAGAATAAGAGAATTTCTTTGTTCAGATAAATCGGGACACTTTCCTAAGTGCAAACATTTTTACATTGCATATGTACTAAAGAGATGACATATTGAAGAACCAAAAATATTATTAAAACCTCCACTGACAGTACCAACCCACAGACTATTTTGAGATAGCTAAAAAAAAAAATCATGTCTGAACACCTTTCATGCCAAGAGAGAAGCTTGGGAGATGTTTTACAATATGATAATGACAAATGCATCTGTCAACTTGAACAGGCATAAAGAACTTTCTCAGATACAATTAATTGGCGATGATAGTTGTCTGCTTTATGTGCTGACAGTTGGAGCAGGCTAGCTTAGACAATAGGTTCTAGAGAATCCATCACACTCAGCACAGAACAAAGTACAAATCCCTGCTGTAATGATTTCCACTTAAATAGAAAAAACAATGTCTTAGTGAGGTAATAAAAACAGAAATGTGATATGACATGTTCAGGGACCTTCAGCAAAACAGTGCTGTGCAAAGCCAAGAACAGAAATAGCAATTGCTATCTTCTAGACTATCTGTTGATCCCTAGTTTTCCCATAATTGTGGGTCAACATCTTAAATATTCTGTAAGGCAACAATGTTTTGTGTTTTGATTTTTCATTCACACATTCATCACTATGTTTTTGGCCAGTAAAATGTCACAGATGTCTCTGAAGTCAATCACTAGTGAACAAATAAGAGAATTATGTGAATGAAGACTTCTAGTTATCAAGTCTAGAACAAGCTGTGTTTTGATTAAATCTAAACACTCAATCTCAGCAATGGGATGGAATGTAATGGCATACAACAGTGAAGTACTCAGACTACACGTGATATAGGACAGCAAAACAATGTACACAGCAAAACAATACTCAACAGAAAAAACTCTAGTAGAAATCCTTTCTGGCCTTCAGGCCTATAACTCTACAATGTACTGATTGCATTATGTTCTTCTATATTTTTTGCTATGGGATTACCTTACTCAATTAACCTGCTCATGCTTGGAAATGAAGTCATGGTTCCATGTCACAATTTCTCTGGTGTTAAAGCCCCTACATTTGTCAGATTACTTACAGCTTATTGCACCCCTCTGTTGTTCTGATGACTTTCTCTTCTAGTGAGTCTATCCTGTAAAGCAGCTTAGCAAAAAAAGACTTTGATTTAAAACGTACCTCTTCCTTTCTTGATGTAAATACAAGTGATTTAAGTCTTTGAGCCAAGGAAGAGGAGCGGATCCTTTTACAGTGTGTTACACTCAAAGTCTGAAATATTGCTGATGTGAATATTGGAAATTTCTATCATCAACATATTATTATTATTATATATATTAGAGAGGAGGGTAAAGGTCTCTTCTCCCAAGTGACACGGGACAGGACAAGAGGGAATGACCTCAAGCTCCAACAGGGGAGATTTAGGCTAGAAATTAGGAAAAAATTTTTCACAGAA
This sequence comes from Piaya cayana, assembly GCA_013389865.1. Taxonomy (NCBI): domain Eukaryota; kingdom Metazoa; phylum Chordata; class Aves; order Cuculiformes; family Coccyzidae; genus Piaya; species Piaya cayana. Next base: position 118,931 of record WAAB01001400.1, read on the forward strand.
AGGGTCATTGGGTACTGGAACAGGCTACCCAGGGAGGTAGTTGATTCACCTTCCCTGGAGGTGTTTAAGGCATGGGTGGATGAGGTGCTGAGGGGCATGGTTTAGTGTTCGATAGGAACAGTTGGACTCAATGATCCAGTAGGTCTCTTCCAACCTGGTTGTTCTATGACTCTATGATTCTATATAACATGACACATTTCTTGATTACTCATGAGCTATTGTATTTTCCATTCACTTATCATCTTTGTATTATGATGATTAAAATTACAAGACCTAGCCTTTGCTGTAATTTTATTAGCACCAAGCTAAGCATTAATTACTCAGATTAGGGTGAGGATATTGGGGTTTTTCTTTAATTATTGTAATGTTATTTCTCATTAGTAAAATGAGAACAAGCTAAGGAAAACCAATGTGCTAATTGATTACAGAAAGGGACTCCAAATGGTGAAAAACATTGTACAGAGGAGGATAATTCCCTGGAGAAGTATACTGCAAAATTAAATGATTCCATCTGAGATTGTTCCTGTAGAATAAGGTAGTTCACAAAGTACAGTGATAAGAGATACAGTATTACCTATATAATTTATCAAGATGGCTATCTATCAAAGTTTTCAATCTAAGCATCACTAAGCACAATGCACGATGCTCTTATCACAGTATCAGATCACAAACTCTCCACTATACAAGCATTGCATCCAAGTGGGGTTTGTGTGCCCTAACTCAATATGACTCACTGAAATCAATGAGACTACTACGTTGACCTTAACAGAAGGCAGACTAGACTGAAAAAAACTGAGATGGAAAAAGTATTGATTAATCAAGCTCTGTTTCCCAGCTGAACTATGACACTACAAAAAAATATCAGTGTTGAAGGGGCTTCTTCCTCTGTATTGTGCTAGCCCATACATAATAACAAGTTTGCAGTGAATATTATGCTTATTCCAGTCTGAATTTTAATTTTTAGCAAAAAAAACCCACTATTGAAAAAGTTTTTGTGATCATTTTTGTATTGTTTTACAGTCTTCTATATGTGCATTCTTAGGAGACCCTATTATTATAGAAACAAAAAAACCCACCATCTTTTTCTGCTTATGTCACTCTAGAAGTAGTGTGTTCTCTGTGTGCTTTACCAGCAAGACATTAAAAGGATAATTAATTGAACAGTCAAAGAACAGATCTCCACAGATCAGTTTGCCTTAAACACATTAAAATCTGTTTCAGATATAAAATCAACTAACTCTTCTTTTTTTTTCAGGTGTACTATTAGCTGTAGTCATTTGGATGATCAGCACCAAAATGGAAGGTACAGCTAGAACTTGCCACTAGTGTTTCATGCATTTTTTGGGTAGTCTTATCAGTTCTAACTGAATCCATTATTAAAACAGTAGATTGTTTCATGGAGAACTGATAATATGTACTGTCCTCATTATACAGAAGGAAAAGCTGAATTGGTTTTGAAATGAATTATTAAAAGAAGGAGATGAAATAGGATTAAGATAGCTTCTCATTTTTGCATACGCAATACAAAACAAATGTCAGCTCCACTTTCCCACTAAAGAAAATAAGCAGAAATGCATGCACTGCAATTTGTTCAAAACCTAATTATTTTGCTTGATAAGAAAAAAATCTTTTCCTAGAGAGCTAATTGCCACATATTTTCTTACAGAAGAAAGAAAATAAAAATTCTAAAAGAAAATTTAAGGTCAGAAAAATTTAAGAAAGCTTAGTATTTTTCTTCATTTCCACTTCATTAGCTTCCTTCATGAAATATTTTTCAAGAGATTTCACACTTCAGGAAGAACCCTTCAGTCTTCTGTAATAAAATAGAGTTGTACAGGTGTTGTATTAAATGACTAAAGGAGAGTAAACTCAGATGGAAATATTGGTTTCTTGTTGTATGGAGAAGACAGTCAAGCATCATACTGGATTGCTTAAACAGAAGTCTAGGACATCAGAAACATGAAGTCAATCCCTCTTTTTACACATCTAGACTTGTTCTTCATTCCAGCATCATACTTGGAAAAAAATATGGTCAGCACCTCAAAGCAGCCCAGTAGAGATCTTCTGACAGCAATGGGTCATCTAAAATGTCTAAGCTACATGAAGAATTTGATTAAGCTACTTAACCTAAAGAAGAGATGCCCAAAGAGGAATTTGATAGTAGTTTTCTAGTATGTACAAGACTTTTGTAAAGAGGCAGAGGTAATGGCCTTGTACTGCAGAATGAAAGATTCAGATCAGGCAAAAGGAGAAAAATACTGGTTTCAGACTTGTGGTTTCAGAACTCAATGAAAAGAAGCATATGGATCTCTGTCACAAAAACTGTAGTGTTAGTGGGTACTGTTTTGGTAAGGAGAAATGGACAAAGAGATATCAAGATGGTTTATATATTTACTGGGCCACTAGAGAGATGCATCAGTTGACTAAAAAAAGCACGCCATCTTTCAAATTAATTACAGAAGGCCTTTAATCAGAACATTTTCCTAATTTCATTTAAGCACGGGGAAAAAAAGCTTCTTACTTGTTTTCAATTTGCAAGTCTCAAAACACAAACCACAGCCTGATACAAGATAGCCCTAAAACACATGCTCAAATTCCTCACTGTTCAGAAGACCACTCAAGTAGGGATCAAGTGCATTTACTTTTTCTTCTGAATCAAATATCTGAACCTGTTCTGCTTCCTGAAACACGATCATTAATACCTAAGACAGTTTTTTCGATTAATTACAATTCATTATATTTTTAAAATGTATATCATTTTTAAAAAACACGTATATCATCCAACCCACCTTTCTTGTCTATGTGCTTCTTGCCATCTGCTGGCAGATACTTTATGTTGTCAATTTAAAATGCACAAATATTTGAAGATAATGAAAAAGAATTAGGAAAAATCTTAAAAGATGCACAACTAACAAGCCTATATTACATACAATTCTTGAATACTAATGTCGTGCTTCAAAAACACTGAGAAACTTTATTCAATCAAGATTAATGCACTTCTTAAGTATAAACTTAGCATGGTATATATTCTATACTACCAAAGGAATCATTGTAATATAGCATCTAAGCCCTAGAAGAAATTCTACAGATAACAAGCCAGTAGTAAATTAATTACTTCTCCTACAGATGAAATGTAGTAATTCAATTCCATCCAAGCAATATTACACAAAAGAGATGGTCTTTCTGGGTCTGTCTTTTTATGTAATATAGATATTGAGTAAGAATGAGTTCAGCTCATATAGAAACAGAAAACTGTATAAAACTGTAATTCAAAATACCAAAGAATATACGGACCTTGAGCTTTCATAACTTTCATGTTTAAGTTCATGGATATTCAAAATCATTTCTTATATAGATAGGCTCTCTTTTCAGTAGCATTTAGAAAATCATGGAGCAGCCTTGCTAACATTTCATATTGTTAACAGTTAAGAGTAATTCACATACCTGGTTTTAATGTTTTGATTGCCACAGGGGTGGTATTATTCCACAGTCCTTCCCATACCTCACCAAACTGACCAGATCCTAGTTTTTTCAACAGTTTCAGTGATTGTCGATCTATCTCCCACTGATCAACAGTTTTATATGACAAATCAAAAGTAGTGGGGATTTGTACCTGGTAAAATAAATCATACAATAGCTGAGACTTTTAATATTTTTTTAACAGCATATACAAGTCATTGTTAACTCTGTCATGTAAAAGTTGCAACTGATATAAATAATGTTTCCTCAGATTGCACACACATGCTAATGTAAGCTGAGAATGTAAAATAGACACCACATCCTGGGTCCTTTTTGTAGAAATAAGAATATGAACAACATACTGCTTGCCTAAATCTTGTGGGTTTGTCTCAGTAATTACTTATGGATCGCTAGAGCTACAAAGCTGGAGATTCCACCTCCATATACATTTATAAAAAGATACTGCTAAATCATGGTTTGGCATATTTTCTCCTCTAGCCACACAATGATTTGTTCAAAATAGTGTGGTATTTTATTATTAATAATATGTCAGCTTCAAGAATGAAATTACAGCACCACCCAGATCTCCCTGAAAATAAGCAGATCATCACCATCACCATCACAGTAGAAGCATATATAGTGTTAACAACTTCCGAGTGATATGTGATGAGCTAGATTACAAAAAAAAAAAAAAAAAATTGCACAATGTAGCATCCGCTATTACCTTTAAGCATGGCTTTCCGAGCACCACGCAGAGGCCATCATTGTTCTTGCTGTAATAGTCAACAAGCTCATTCAGAGTTTTAAAAGTTTTCCTTCTGCTTAGGAAAAAGCCTCCTTCATCCAGCTTTCTGATTCTGTAGTGCTTCACAGATACACCATCACAAACTAAGAAGATTTAAACATGTTAAGTTTCCAGGAATTATAGCAGTGTATGGCTTGTGGCTAAGTCATCATAAAGTTCCTAAATGTATTTGTAAGGACCTTGAAATAAGTTATTTTAGTTTCAAAAAATGACAAGTATAAAAAATCTCTTTCAAAACAAACACCACTATTTGGATAGTTTATCATATCTATTCTATCAGTCTTTGGAGGTTCAGAGATTCAGGTTTGGAGATTCTTGCTTGCACATTAAGACCTGATGTAAAGATATATAAACACATCTTTTGTGAGGCAGCTTATATTTTCCATCTTTTAGGACATCAAAAACCACCAGGACCATCTAATTCAAATTACTCGTTCAATCAGGTTTTTTTATATTTAATTTAACAGTGTTAACATTCCAAATAGCAGTTGCTGTGCTGGCAGACATTTTAGAACAAACAGATGTAACCTCCATACAGTCACAATTCTCTGGAAAGCACTCTTATCTTCAATGGATTTTATTAAGTTCTGTGTGTGTTTGAAATATGTAGAAATCAGGCCAATAACACTCTGTTTTGAGTAGTTGATGACAACCCTTCCAATGAAATATGTTTTATTCTAATCTGTTCTTTCCTAATCAACCAGACTTTTCTCTCCTCACCTCCTGTAGGTTTTTTATCTGCATGTCATGACACCCAAAGTGTCCCTCCCTGTGACAGTAACAGCATTCTTTAGAGGTGTCAGAAAGAGCATTTGAGTACTGCATGATGGGGCTAGACCTAGACAAACAACAAGACAGCAGTAGACAAAAAATGTACCATCACTGGCCTAGCAAGTTACTTAAGGAATATAAGGCTTATAATATTCATGTATCATGACCTTGTCATATTTGGCTTAGAGCAGCAGACTTCAAAGCAGAGTTTGTGAAACCCAGGGAGTGTGCAAGACAAACAATCAGGGCATGGGAAAAAAGTATTTGTTGTACCATTAACAAATAAAGTAAATATTTTAAAACTACTTTTTATTTCATTTTTATCTCAACCTTCTTAAATTTCTTTTTGTGTGTATGCACCATAACATACATAAAACATGCATGTACTTTATAAATAAATATATATACACATACATAAATAAACAATATTCAGGTTGAGTACTCCAAAATCATTTACTGGTAGGGAGGCACAACCAAAAAAGTTTTGGAGGTCACAAGCTTACAAATCTCCTTTACACAGGAACATCAGCAGTAGCAAAGGTACATTGAGAGTGTCAGCAAAGACAGCAGTTCTGAAGAACTGGAAAGGGAAATAGTCTTTCACATGGGATGTTATGATGTTATTTAGCACAATGCATCATGACTTGGACATCACTGTCCATTTCCAATGGGCAACGGGGAGCCTACAATACATACTGCAGGATAACTGATCTAAATCCTATCAGAAAGTTACCTCACCCTGCATTTATTGGAACAACACAATGCTTTTCCATGATGAGGAGAGAGTTCTGAGGTGAAGGAGGATGCTCCAGTTACCATCTTGCTTCTCATCACCAAATTTCTAACCCTCCTATTGGCCAGTGACTCCTTCCACACACAGCAATTTGGGAGATTACCAATACAATTAACTTCTCAGGGCCCTCGCACAAGATGAAAGACTGAAAAGCATGAGAGGCATAGGGGAAAGGCCTTCTGCTGTTTATCTCCACTACCTTTTAGGAGCCAAAATGCCAGCAAACATATTCAATTTAGTCATGTTGACTAGAGGCTACTCTTAGTTAAAAAATTTAATGGAAATGTATTTCAAACTCAGAAGCAGCCTCAGTCTGTTACATTCAAAAAAAAATAGTTATCTAAAAAATTGTTATTGCTCTCCCCTGGAAACATTATAGTTAATAGATCCTTCACGTTGTAACAATGCATGAGTTTGGGGAATTTCTTTGATCATAGCAACAGAAGAACTCAGCACTATACATGTAGCTTTGTAGAAAAAAAAGATATCGAAAATTATGGGTTGTATGTAGTTAACAAAGCTGATGTAAAGTACAGTTTCTCTCGTTATTTAAGTGATTAAGTTAAAAAGAAAAATCTCTTCTCCCTTAAGTACTGTCATGGTGATCAGATATTTTTCTACTGTATTGTGTGTTTGCCATCTCGGAACACCAGAGGGCGTACAGGAGCTGTTGAAAATATTAGGAGATTGTACAGGTAACATTTTGAGAGAGCCGATTACCAACTAATAATTCGGTAGGGGGATCAGAGACAAGAATATTTGTTAATATTCTTTGCATGAAGATAATTATAAAACACTTTTCAAACACCATTTCTTTTTAATTTAACACTTCATAATTAGTATTTTTAATTATAAGATACATGTATATTTTAATGATGTATCATTTGGAAAAGGGCTGCAGCAAAATGAAGGAAAGAGTAATTCAGTAACAACAGGCTGGAAATTTAATGACTCTTCCAAAGGTCACAGTACAGTGCATTGTGTTAAATGAATCTCTATTTATGATGAATAAAGGCCAACAGGATGACAACGTTAATCCAATTTCAGCTGTACATCACAAGCAATAGTACCATGACTACCCACCTTATTTATTATCAGTATTATAATTTTTACTTCTGAAGCAGCTAATGTTATTGCAAGATTTGGTGTGAAGGATGTGCTGTAATTTATTAAATGAGCCTTGCACTAAGTCCTATGATTGGCAGTATCTAGATCAGGTAGTTATGCGTGTGGAGAAGCTGGAGAAAATTTCTGAGCTGTTATCATCTCTTCTTGTAATAAGGAGCTGTGATTAGTGCAGTATTTGATAAGGGGCTGTTTACCTGTTTCCCAGGGCTGAGTGTGACTGTACAAGTACGGCACCACACACTCACAGTGCTGCAGCATGGTGTGGCTCCTCTGCCCAAAATGACACACAGCACATGTCACTCAGGGAACAGCCAGCCAGAGCCCCCTCAATGCATCCAGTCATCCTATCACCCATGCCGGACTGCTAATCAGAGTCAGACCTTCAACTTCACACAGCTGGACAGCAGCTGGGTTTGAAAACTGCAGTGGTTTTATCCTTGACTTGCCCTTCCCAAAATCACTCTGCATTAGATTTCTTCATGGTTTTGGTTTAATAGAATATTTGCCCACTCCTGCTTCCCATCTTCATAAGATTGGGCCATGCAGAAGTAGATTTTGCCATTTCAAGGACAAGAATAAAATAACTTACTACTCCTTTTCCCAGGGGAATAAATTCAATTATTTGATGGCATCAACAGGGTTGACATCATCACCAAATGAATCACGCAGACACTAAGGTGGCATTACTGCCAGTGTCCTTGTATCTCTTCTGCCAGCAATCCTCCCCCAGCACTGGCAGCGCAGCACTGCCAGCAGGAGCTGTGCTCAGTCTTCAAGCCCAGGGTGGAAATGGGAAGAGGATGGCTTACGAGATCACCCTCACCAGCACAGAATGGGTGCAGGGACTGCTCCAAAATTGTTCTCCTGCTACTGCTACAATTTTGCCACTCCTATCAGTTTTCTGCTTTAAACTATTGCCTACTTTTTTCTACACTGAAAGTCAATCAGAGCAAAACAGAGAAAAACACACAATCTTTTTTAGGAGTAGGGGAAAAAAATGGAAGAAACCACAAACAATTTACATTGTCATTTAATGTAATCACTCTTTCAGATACCATCATTCAGTGAGTAGGGAAGTAGAGAGCCTCCTGCTACCACTGGCAATGACACTCAATTAAGCCGAGCACATCTAAATTATGGTTTTTAATTAAAAAGAGGCAATGTCAAAGAAGGCACCAACATGTTTAAAATTTAATACATTTCACACCAGATGCTGGAATCATCAACATAAAAATCTGTCGACAACATGTGCATTTTTTAAATGGGAAAATGTATTTTTAAAATGTCAAACACTTTAAAATGATAATGCATCTCAGTGTCCTATCTGGTTTGATGTGCTTTCCATTTAACCATTCACAGCTGAGGAAAACCTTTCTGAATATGATTTCCTTTTCTAAAATTTAAATAGTAATTTATCATTTAATTCTTACAATTTGTGAGTTTTCCCATCAAGGCAAGTTTGAAGTTAAAAGTGTCATTTTAATGAAAGGTAGGGTTTATTTGTTTTTGGTTTTTTCTAACAAGATTCTTTTGTCTCCTTCATTAACAATAAATATCTTATACATTGCTCATATGAGTGTGAAATTAAGCATGAAAGTCGTGAAAACAGTTTATGGGTGCTTGGATAAAAATGTCTCTTCTTCATTTATTTCTTTTTCCTTTTTAGCTTTATACTTAAATGGTGTGCTGGACTAAGTTACAGTATTTTCTTAAACACCTGAATTCTGAAAGCCACATCATCACTCTTCTAGTCATTATAGTCTACTCTGGACTGAAACTAAAACAACAGTAGCAAGTAGATCAAATCCAAACAGTCCTAACAAGATGGGAGTTTGAGGCCCTGTTATTCCTTTACTGAAGTAGAAATTAGAGATATATTCCTGAGTAATAGATGTGATACCTTACCTGCCAGTGCATTTACCTACCATGGAGATAGAAGCCACCAAGATCTATTAAAAGAAATACTCCTGAATCACAATTCCTAAAGAAAACACTGCTTTTTTTCCCTCAGCTTTGAATGTCATAAGTTCTTTTGATGGAGCAAAGAGAAGTCAGAAAAACTGCCTTCTTCATGGCATCTGGTGGACAAAACAATCTTCCTTCCAATTTATTCTCCCCACAGTACAATGCACTTCATCATTTGCTTTAGAATGCACTAACTCTCCCCAAACTAGACATAAGTAATGAGATTATGCACGTACAATGTCTGGGTCATTATGTATACTCTCAGATTAGAAGCAAAAACCTTACACAACACAGAGTAGATGCCATTCAGTTAAGCCTATATCGTAAGCAGCAAATAACACTTAGCTCCTCAGCATGAATTAGCATGTTGAGGCTAAACTATGTTTAAGTGTAGGAAGCTGCTAAAAGACATGGCAGCACTGGAAAATCATGTCACTAATACTCACTATCTGTAGACTGCTAGAGAGTTTATTCTTTTTCTTTGCCTAAAAGAGCAGATATGTTTAATAAATCTGAGGTGACTCATATATACATGCATACGTACTTGGAGGCCAACCTATGTTTGTGCATGAAGGAAGGCAGTTTCCAGTAACTGGAGCCTTGCCTCTAGATATATTATGTTCTTCAGTACTGTTCTTCCCCTCTTTCATCAAACAAACCAGCAGGGAAGAAAGCCACGCTGATAGTTTCATATTATGCTGTTATCAGACATCATCATATCTCCTGTTGCCATTTAAGCTCATACAGAAACCTGAAAAATGTCTACCACAATCTTTTATAATTGAGGCAAATATACTAAATAAGATTGAATATAGTTTCTATCCATGATTTATAAGGAAAAAAATTAAACAGCAGCATCAAAGGATGATCTCATCCTACCACAAATGCTGGCTAAATATTTATTTTCATTCTCTTGGATTTAATTCATACTTCATAGTTTAACTAAGGTACTGCTGTCTTCCTCTTAGTCAGGATGCAGGGCAAAGATCTGGAATCTTCCCTAGAAGTCTACAGTTGGAGAATAATAAATAGAAATTGCATTTCCACCCCTAGGAGCACAAGCACAAGAGTTTTCATTGATTTTCCGTAAGGTGTCATGTATTCAAGTGCCAGCACTAAGCAGATAATACAGGCATATCTACCCTTCCCTGCATAACACCACACTGTTATCAGTCTAGCCCAGTCCTTGGATGAAATCAATTCACTGATGCAGAACACTACAAGAAACCTGAAAACATATAAGACAGTGATAAGTTGGCATATAGAGGGAAAGCATTTTGAAAGATTGGAGGCGATATATAATGTTTGGCTAAAAAGGTGCATGCTGAGGGGTCATTTTCGTCACAATTCAGGAGCAGTCTGATTCCTTGTTGATGTTAGTTTTCTTATCAGATTTTCTTGGCAAGAACCAACTTCTTTGAGGGCAAACTGAAGACTATGGAATGAACTCTCCTAGAACTGTATGTACCGTATTTATTTTATAAACTTCCCTCTCTTTCACATCATGAGCAACATATATTTCTTTGCCTTGGCAACAATAAGCAACCCTGCCATTACCACAAGACATTACACGTATATACCCTTTCCTTATGATTCAGAAAGAGAAACCAAGAATGGGTCAAAAGTTCATTAAGCTGCTTAATGTCTTTCTGCATAAAGCTGAGAAGGTGACTGACACATCAACACTTAGGCAGAATTGGAGTCAATATGAAAGAATCTGGTCATGGACAAGATGCCTTTCATTCTACTAATATAATTCTGCACATGACAGCTTACAGTTCATTCACAAACATCATGAGTGTTTATTGGCACACAGAATTATATAGGCTGACCACAGCAGGAAATGTGGGTGTATAGGCCTGTTGTCTCAGGGTCAACATTATACTCCTGATTCACACTTGTATAACAAGCTTGATAGAAAATGTTTGCAGAAAACAATGTTTACTATTTAATACAGCAAATATCTATGACATCAAAAAGATGACGTACTTGTATATGAGTAAGTAAAATTATTATTAAACAAATGTACTTATTTGATAGTCTTTTGGGTTCAAATAAAGAACTTGAAATATATTTCAAACCCATCATCATCATAAATCTAACTTTTTAACTATGGTTACAATTATTTTTTCAATGAAATATGACTGATTCTTAAGTATAGCTTTGAAGATCTTCCTATCATTTTGCCCCTGAAAATAAACAAGTATAAACCTAAAAGTTTGCTCTAGCAAAAATCTCGTTTTCTTAAGATGCAGATATCTGCCAACATGGTTTAGTTTTTATTTTGTGTGCTGATCAGAACAGTACAATATAACTGTAATGATTTTTTTGGCATTTAATAATGAAAATAGTTTCTATTTTAAGGCAGCTAGAGCACTGGAAATACTAAGCATAAGAAAGTTAATTTGTGTTCTGAGCAAATGAATAAACAAAACCTATAAAACAAATGTTAGTAAAAACCCAAATTACTCTTTCAAAGTTTTCTTTATATATCTCCTGGGAAATAAATATTTTTATGAACTTAATTTGCTTTTCATACCCAGAGTTTACTATTCTTAAAAATGAAAATGTTGCTTAAGATAAAAAACTAGAACATACCTGAAAGTGAGTATTCGCCTTTTAAACTTTCACTTTCTCGGATTAGGAATGTTCCTGCTTGGGTTCCAGGGTATGACAGTTGTCTCTCAGCATCTGCTCGTTTGATTGGGCCAAAAAACCATCTGAACAAATGAAAAACGTTAACTTTACCAATCAGTGAAACATACCAGGAAGACAATTTAGCTTTCTTATACATGCTGCACATTTACTAAAAGGAATCTATGCTATGTTAATTAAATGTCAACAACATGGGGAAAAACAACCAACAAGAACTACACAACAAATTTATTGCTAGAAAATATTGCTTACAAGTTTGAGTGAAATCTGGATTTTACTACTGGTAGGAAGTCCTACTGATACCAAGGGAACAAGAATTCAGAAGTAACAGTCTGGCCAGGAAAAGCTCACAGTAACTGTGGCAGAAATCCAGGTCAAGTCCAGTGATGCCACTTGAACTATGTAGAGGTGCAAGTATGTGCTAACACCTTGATACTGTAAAAGTCAAAGATCCTCAAAACTGCAGAAATGCTCTCAAGTTCCTGCAGCCTTCCCCATGCCACTGCTATGTCAATAGCTCATATGAGTTACCGGCAGCTTTTCAGGTCCACTGCTGCTAGACAAACAAAACAAATATGCTCTTCACATCATTGCAAACATCTCAAGATTCCTGTTCTGTAACAATCTACTCCTCTCTGCCTTTTAAAACATATTTTCCTCTCTCACTAAACCCTGATGTATACAAGGATTTATTCAAGCAACAGTTTCAGTTTGGTCCTCTGAAATTTAGCTCTTTTGCTGCTTTGTGCTGAGTGTAAATTAAATGGAAGTAAGATTGAGATGAGTCAGCATTTTCAACTGGGATGGAATTCAGCTTCCATCTAACAAACATGCAAAGCTCTTTCCAAGATTAGCTCCTCCCCTTATTTGAGGCAAATGGCGATAAATAGTTATCAGTAATGCACTGTGTATTCATAGTATAACTCCTTTTAAATTAATCATACCTAAACTTATCACGCAAACTTTTAAGATAAGTCAACATATCACACGACAAGTAAGTTGCCGATTCAGCTAACTTGATGTGATTCAGCACACAGGGAAAAGTACAAGGGAAAAGTACAGAAGATGTCATCAACAAACTACTTTAATACCTGTAACGCCTATAGTCACAGGAAAAAGACGAAATAGATGAGAACATTGGGTGGCACCTTAGGTGAGCAAGCATGAGGAGTGAAAAAAGGGTTTGTATGAATAAAGAGGAAGTAAAAATAGGAAAATATAAATGACACTAACCTACACTGAATATGTTTTGTTAACAAAAGAAAATGAAATCCTGATATTCCAGACAGCATTCCTGGTCTCTGACTTGAAGATGATTTAGATAAAATAGGCCTTGATATATTTTGGCAGGGAAAGGAAACTCATTAGAAAGCTGGAATGTGTCAGCAACAATTTTAATTTAAAATGTTAATTAATTAAACTAATTAATTAAATTAAACTAATTAATTAAATTCATTCATTAATTAGACTGTAGAAAACTAATCAATAAAGAACCTCAACTGAGGTTCTTGCCAAAGGAATAAGAGGATAGAATACAAGTCCCAAAGAAAATGTGTCTACCTTAAAAACTGTATTAGAACCTTTCTGAAATTTTTAAATACAATTCCTCCGAGAATAACATCTGAAAACTAATAAACTACATAAGCTGTAAAGCAACTGAACTGCTATTTTTCTCCTTGAATTATAAGATATCACTTAGTAACATCCAAAGTGACTGATTCTCATAAAAGCATATTAGAAAAGGTATTTGACTTTGTGTCTCCTTTCTTAATGGGTTAAGAGGATGACATAGTCTTAAAAGGATTTCATTTTGGACAAAAGCATAAAAGCTTCCAATTAGCAAGGCTGAGTTTTATGTCCCAGATAGTCAAGAGCATAGTTGTTACATCACCCAGTATGTGTACATACACTGCTAGTAACTCATGTTGCTAAAGTTGAAAATATTAGCTGTAATACATTGTATGCAACAAGAGGAAATTGTTCATTTATTTGCGAAATACAATTTAAAACAGTAGTACACTTATGTATGTAAGAACATATCTACAATACAGGATATAACTTTAGAAAAAACCCAACATATATTTAGGTATATGTACCTGTTTCTTTCACTTCAAAATGTCTATTTTGGGGGGGTTGGAAAAATTTCATTTAACTCAATATGAATTTGCCATCAGAGATTACATGGAGGTTATGTAATATGTAGCTTCTGACTCCAGGTAAATGTAGCAGTTAAAAGATCTTGACTTGCAAAATAAGATAATTAGCTCATTTGCTTAACTTTATATGACCTAATTAAAATATTTCAGAAAAATACAATGAAAATTACTTTTAACAGCATTTGAATGTAGAATTCTTAGTTGAAAGTCATTTGGTTTGTGTTAATATTCATACAGCACCAAAAGCAATATTGGTTCTGGAAAAAAATAACTTCTAAACCACAAAGTGAACAATTTAACTTTTTATTCACTTTTTTTTTACCAAAATCATATTTGAATTTAAAGTACTATATCCATTATAAGTGGAATTTTACATTTCTTTTATAAAGCGTTTTCTAGCAATTTAATTTATGCTTCAAAAGCCTCAATATTTGACTTCATACAAAAGTGTGTATTTTAGAGGAAAAAGTGCTCCAAAGAGTAATAATGGATCAAAGTAATTGCTTAACATAAGATATTGTTCTGTGCAATAGGGAGGTCAGACCAAAACAACACCCAATCCTTAGCAAATCTCCTTGGTTTTTATAGCTCAAAGCTAGATGGAGGTTTTGAAACAGAACACTTGGAAAAAGCGTTCCATTGCATAAGTTACTTAACTAGCACCTTCTCTGAATTCAGTGTACTCTATTTGCACTAGACATTTCAGGAAAAATTTGAACTAGCAATTCATACAGTTTCACTCCGAACTTGCAGCTGGATCACTTTGGATCATGACTATCAATGCAGGATTAGCAGATTACCAGGTATGGAACAAATAAATGCATTCAATCTGAGACACAAATTCCCATTTTTAGGAGGAGCTGTCTGGTTAGCACAGCAGTAGCACTCTTCTGTCTGTGACATCGAGGCACATGCTTTCTCAGCCAGCACTGCATCCAACGTCCCATTCTTTCTCCCTTATGAGTGTAGGATGTTAGATCTGCTTTTTCAGGATTGTTTCTAGAAGTGTCATCAGAATGCCTTGTTTCCACCATCATTCATAGCTCTACGGAACACCTTCATTAAAAATTCTGTGCCGCTTCCAAGTCATTTCTGGCCATAGGAGCACTTGGGGAACAGAAAAGATGGCCTTCATCTATGTCCGAAACAAACACAATCTTTACTTGGTGCTGATGATGCTCAATGCCAGAGTAGCAGTTAGGTTTGTTGTGGTCACTCAGAATGTAGTGATCATCAATTCTACTGGCAGGTTTTTGACTGACCACAGGATCAGCAGTTGATGGACACATGTATCATAGCAGGTTTTGTCATGGGATGTTCCCTCACTGTGACAGTATCATTGCTGAGACCTGTACTCCTATCCCATGATCCTTTTCTTCTAGCAAAGGAAAGAATCTGTCTTCATCAAGGCGAATGCTGGCAGCTATTCTTGAAAGGTAAATTTTTTAAGAAACAGAGATCATGTTACCTGTGCTCAACTCTGCCTCTGCATTTGGTCCAGCTTTAATCAAATGGAGTCATGTGTTAAACAAAAGTTGATGGTGTTACTTGGTTCCATCACTACCTTTGCTCAGAAGATGTCTGTCCTCCAAGGTTGTAATGCACTACTGACCTCTGTCTGAAGGTCAAAGCCCCATTTACCTGGCTCTGCTTTGTGTCTCGCTGTGCTTTGCTACATAAAAATCTACTAAAGTAAAACTAGTTAGCTCTACTTCAGCACTTTTTTTTTTCTTATACCAGGAAGATATGTCAGGAACTCTTAATCTGGAAGCTGGAAGAGGAGTAATATGGGCCAAGGATATTGCATACTGCATAGCCACTGACAGAATCACTAAAGGAAAGTAAGTTAGGGATGCCTTCCAGTATGACTAGATGATAAAAACCC
>WAAB01001400.1:134623-180057 GCA_013389865.1 Piaya cayana
ACCTACAAAAAATCCCCCAAACCATAATTACTCTCATCCAAAAATGAGTATGCAAAACTACTTTTCCTCCCTTCCATTCTGTTGCCTCCCATGAATGTAATATCCCCTTCTGATCATGTAATTATGATCAGCGCAATGAAGATTTAACAAAGGATTTTCTCTCTTGAAATTAAGCCTTTCCAACACTCAGAGTTAAACCCAAACAAAAGGATTCCCAGACATGGTCCAGATGAAAAAGCTCATAGAGGAAACATTTTTCTGTCAGCCTACAAGTCCTTGGGCAGCCTCTTTATAGCCACACACTCACCTCTTATATTGGAGCTTTATGCTTTGTTTCTCCTAAGTCACAAAACACTGACTTCTAGTTCTAATGTAAAGTATGTGCTGATCCTTAACCAAACCCATTTACAGGCCACATACAATATTTCTTGGGAGACACTTCCTTCTGTACACTCAGCTTTTCTTAGGCAGACCCTTGCAGCTTTATTTAAAGTGGAGGTCTAGGTTTTGTCACCCTCCTAACACTAAAACAAATCCAAGCCCAAACACTAACTGTAGACTTACTTTGAGCCTTAGCCAAAGACCACCCAGCCACAGGTCACATAAAAAACATCTCAAAAGACAGGTCTTTCTGCAGCTTTGTTGTTCTTCCTTGGGCAGCCACAGTCACACTGGAGCTCTAGGATTGATCTCTCCCTTAATCCTAACACTAGGCATGAGCTGACATCTGCCAAAGAACATCAGTCATGCCAAATGAACAAACAACGAGGCTTAGGCTACATCCCATGGAGGGAGACGTTTTGACATCTCTTGCAATGCTCAGTCAGCAAGAATCTGCAGCAGGGATGGTAAGTAAGTTCTGCAGACAGGTGCTAGACCAATACAGAAACACGCTCCATGGAGCGAGGTACCCTCCAAGGAGGGAGCTAAGGGCAGGCAACTCCTGACTTTCAGTCACAGCAACTGCTACATGGCAGGTGACATTGAGAGGGCATTCCCAGAACACACAATTTAAACAGTCTCTAAGGAGCACCAGTGACCACAGCACAGCAAGCGGGAGTGGACAAACAAGGACATGGCTTGTCAGAATGGCAGGCCAAGCAGGAAAGGTGCAGGGAGGGCACAGTCATCATGTTCAGGTAGTGAGTTCAGTCACTGACAGGGAGACCAACCATGGTATCCACCCAGCCACAGGTCCACCCAGCAGGAAGCTGCATCCTTTGCACCTGCCAGAAGGGACACAGATACCGAGCTCTCAGGAAAACATGCATCCATCCAGGTCTCTGGATGCAGGGAGCACCACCCGCTTGCAGTAGAAACAGAAGGCAGCAAAGGCAACAGTTGTGCAAGGTGCTAGCAGACAATCTCCTCAGCCTGGTGGCAGAGCTGCGGGAGGGAGTAGAGAGACTAAGGAGCACCAGGGCATCTGAGCAAGAGATTGACTGGTAGAACCACACCCTGAGCTCCCCGAAACAGGAACAGAGACAGCCACCAGAAAAAGCCCCTGAGCAAAGGGATTTGCATCCTTCCCCCACCAGGATATATGCAGGGACTTAAAGGGGTGTAGCAAGTGGAAGCAAGTTCACCAGTGGGGCGGAAAATGAACCCCCTCCTTGCCCACACCTCCCTAAGTGCCTGCACAACAGATACGAGGCTCTAGCTGCGGAGAACTGACAGAGGAAAATGGGTGATGACTCATCTACATCTGAGGAGCAGCCAAGGCCAGAACAACAACCCCTGCCCCCATATTACTACAACTTCCATAAGGAAGAAAAGGTGAGTCATGGATGTAGGGAAATCCCTGCTTAGGGGAACAGAGGGTCCAATAGGTTGAGCAGCTCTTTCTCATGTGGAAGTCTGCAGTATCCCAGGAGATGGTGTTAGGGATATCACTAGGAAACTGCTACCCGTTACTGCTCTTCCATGTGGGAGGTGATGAAGCTGCAGTACGTGGCCCAAGAGTAATCAAAAGGCATTTGATCCCTGCCATTCAGCCAGTTTTTTAACCAGCAGAGGGTGCGCCTGTCCAGGGCAGTGGCAGCCAGTTTCAAAAGCAGTGTCAGAGGCTTTACTGAAGTCCAAGTACACTGTATCCATAACCTTTCCCTCATCCACTAAGCAGGTCACTGTCATAAAAGGAAATCAGGTCAATTTGGCTGGACTTGCCTTTCATAAACCCATGTTGACTAAGCCTCATCACCTGATAGTCTTGTGAAAGTGACTGAATTTCCTTTAACAACTAGCTGTAGCTGTTTCTTGTTCAAGTTGTATGACACTGGAGGTAAAGACTAACTGCAGAGGTCCTTGACATACTCTGGGTTTGTGAATGCCCAGCTGAAAGTGAGAAGTTCGAGGGCTGAGTCAGCAGTCAGGTGTATCCACATAAAGAAAACATAACAATTACATAAGAATGTTGTAGGAAGAAAGGGGATTAAAACTGCTGAGAAGCACTGTATGGCAAGGTCATTCAAAGAGCAGAGAGGCACAACAGGAGAAATGACAGGAAATCAGTCACATTATATTTATTTTTAAAAATATCAAAAACATTAAAATGAAGACCATGATCCTATCCTGGATCAGCACTTTGTGGCATGAGGGCAACTTGTTCTTCATTTTTCAAAAGTGCTTGTAACTAGGATTTACCCTCTCATGTTAGGGTAAATCTCATGAGACCACTAAATGTCAGCAGCTGAGAGGGTTTGTTTCAGTTCCTATGGTTCCTGACCAGAACTCTCCATTATGGAAGGAATGATGATGACAAACAGATTAGCTGACCCTCCAGTAGACTAACTGATTATATTAACTGTATCTGCAATGCTAGGCTATAAGGAATATAAAAGTTTTCCTAGACCATAAAGAGCAAAGAATTACAGCAATTAGAGCAAAATACTTGGATGAGGACCAAATATTTATATATATACCGTATATATTGAAACTATAGACATATCCCAGTTTCTTCTGGAATGCAGAAGGCTTGATCAATAGCTAAAACAAATAAAGAAAAGCTTCAACAGTATATCAATCTTAGATTTTCAATGCCTCAAAATCCACAGTCACAGAAAGCCATAGCTGAAAGTCAAGAACCATAAAGTTAGGAGATGGCCATATTATTATCGCTTTCATGGCATCCACTCAACCATTCACTTTCAGAAAAAAACAGTCTGATACCATCTTTAATTACATGGTTACAACTACTGCTTCCTATAGTGTTAATATGAATGCCGCTCACTGAATAGTTACCCTCTATTTTGTTTTGTCATTGTGTAGATAGAGTTTATTTACCATACATTGTTTAGCTTCTGCTGTCAATACAAGTCATTAAATTATATGAATGGTTAATTTCCTAGTAGCCTTTATTATAGTTCATGACTATAATATCCAAATGCCTTATGAACATTCATTAACTTCTTTTTGTTGTAAAATATTTTTTAGAATGGAGAAACATCACAGAAAGGGACTAAGGTAATAAGACATTATTATAAGCATTTTTTACTCATTTTGGAAGTCCAGTTTTGAATGCGTAGGGCTTTCAGGTAATTTGACATTGTACAGTATGTGGTAGCTGACTCAGAGGGTAACAGATGCTGACTTCTGTATCACAGAAGACAAGAAGTTATGCATGGAAAGCTAGAGAGAGAGACAGAGAGGTCCTCCAGAATCTTATACAATTACTTTCATCATATGACCATCCTGTGATCACTGCCCTTACTCAGCACATGGAAACCTGAACAGGCTTGCGTGCACCACTCTTTACTGCTGTCGTCTGTACAGGACAAAGAAGGCTGCTGAACCAGCTTTTAATCCATGCCAGGTTTGCAGTCTGCTGTGGGTAAACATTAGTGTAAAAGCAGGGACAGAAGTTTACCAAGGGCACCACCGGTACATCCTCTCTGCGCTGAGAGGAAAGCTCCAAGCACTTGTTGAGGTTTCCCAAAATATCAAAAATATAGAATGCAGCTGCCAATTCTACTGAATTTGTGCAGTTATAACAGATAAAATGCAATTTTATTCTCAAAGGCTTGGTTAGTTTGGAACAAAGTTTCCATAGTAAAAGAAGGACACACTTTTAATATAGTGAACTCCCCTATCAAATATCACACTCTTCCTCCAAATTATATGCATGAAGGACTTCTCATATTGTTCTGAACCACATTTTTTTGCTTTCAGGAAGATAGTCAGCTTCTGCCTAGTATCAACCCCAGAAAATTCACAACCAATCAGGTGAAGGCTGGAAACATTACAAGCAACCAAACAAGCTCTGCTGATAGAAAATATGCCTTAATTCTAAGACTAATGAAGTGATATCATCCCTCCAAAAGCTGACATTTCAAGAAATTAGGAAATACCACTGCAAAGATGAAAGCCTTCCAGATATAACACAGTTAAGAAACAGCTGTGCTTTACAAATGATGAACTGCATGCATGAAAGAAAGTGTGGGAGTGCTTCAATTTTCCCTTTATAGTCTACAGTGAGCTTGATGACAGCACTGGAAAAAAAAAACCCACAGAAATATCTGTAATCAAGCTAAACCACGAAGAGGAAAACTTGCAAAATATTCCTTTCATGAGCATTTTCAAAAACACAAGCTTTTCCACACATGGCACAA
This sequence comes from Piaya cayana, assembly GCA_013389865.1. Taxonomy (NCBI): domain Eukaryota; kingdom Metazoa; phylum Chordata; class Aves; order Cuculiformes; family Coccyzidae; genus Piaya; species Piaya cayana. The sequence goes on from WAAB01001400.1 coordinate 139,231, forward strand.
GAATCTACACAGTAAAAAGCCCAGGATTTCTCTAGGGCATACAGACTTTCACTGTGCAGAGGCTAGAAAACGTAAGTTTGGATTTCATGTCCTGTGACAACAGAGCCCTTCCTCCGTACTTCTTTCTACAGGCTTGTCAAGGATTGTTTTTAATGCTGGATGAAATTTAAGAGGAAGGATTTTAAAGCCAACAATAAAAGAATGCATAGGAGAGTGCAGGAGGGAGAGAGAAAACAGAACAGTAAAAATTCAAAGCAGAAAGGACTGTAGAATATTGTCCAGCAGATGGAGGGAGAGAAATGAGAGAGCTAGAGCTAACAGGACACAATGAAGAGAAAATAAAGGCAAGACAAAACTGAGGATTGTGTTTATTGCCCAAGGGCCATAACTCACTGCTGCCTGAGCTGCTGCACCTGCTCAGCAAATGCTGGTTTCCAGCTTATCCTGATCCCACAGGGCATGTATCTTCATCAGATTTTAGTTCTACTTAGGGAAACAATTTCACAGAATCTCTCTTGAACAATTTTCATAGACTAACTCTCACTGTAAGGATTGCTCTCTACAGATCTTTTGCTTTTCCCTTTCTTACTTCATTGTGCCACTCATGTTTGTACTGGCCAAGAAACTACTTTAACATTAATGTTCATCATGTATTTATTGAGTAGAGATCACCACTAAATGTGCTGGTTTAAGCCTTACTCACCAAAATACCATCAGCAACAAGTGAGTCAGATGAAGTTTTTAAAAAAAATGTTTAGGTAACAACAGCCTTCTCTATCTATATCATCAGTAAAGCAGTTAAAATCTTAACACATTGCAGAAAGTACCAACTTGGACAATACTTGAAAGACAAAATAATTTAAAATGTACGTATACACATTGATATAGCTCAGTTCTGATTACTTATTTACTGTAATCAGAAACTAGTTTCCTCCAAATGAAACCAGAAATTCAGGTTTTCAGGGGTGTTTATGTACGGCAGCACACTTAACCTCTTGCAGTCACAATGAATTTGCTTCAAACAAAGTTCTGAGTCATGTATATTGCTCAGATCCTTTTTGTTTAATAACTTATCACAAACTTAAATGAAGACTGTCCACATGCATTGTGTGTAGGACCTGGAGCTTCTGAGTCTTTTTACAGTGACAGTGGGTGGAATAAGTCTGTTTTCCTTCCTACCGGGGAAAGCACAGAATATGTGCACAGCTGTGAAAACTAAACACTCATTCCTACACTATGTAAGCAGCATTAGATATATCTGTCATTTGATATATCAAGATGGCAGAGCAGCATTGGTTTATGTTATGTATGTAGTGACAGTCCATCTGTAGCAATATACTATTAACTCCACCGTATTTTTTTTATTCCAAGATCAACAATGTGATTTTTCATTAAGTAACCATTACAATGAGAAATACAGAGTTCTGGAAAACAACAGATCCCATTTTCCTCTTGGGTTTTGGATATAATTTTCCAAACGTTCTTGTTAACAGATTATAGCTGAATGGTTGGCATTTTTCCATAAATACAACGTTTATGTTAGGCTCCACAGAGATATACTAGTGAGATGGTAGAATATCAGATATGATAACTGAAGAGATGTAGAATCAAAAATAAAGGGAAAGAAAATGAGGTTTATAAGTCTTCAAAAAAATTCTAAACAAAATTTTATATCTTAATTTGTGAAGATAATCTGAAAAAAAATCAGAGAGTTTTTGTTTCTGTTTTCACATGGAGTTTCCATCAAAATATAAGCATTTTTTCTTTTAATTTTGTTCAGAAAGGACTAAATTGTTTGAAGACACAATACAACCAAACAATAACTTTAATGTTGTTTCAGGCCATGCTACATATTTTGATTTGATATAAAACTAAAATGAAGGGATTTTTTCTTTTTGGCAATAAGAGCAAATGACGGGAGGAGCCCAGCTATAGAAACTTCAAGAGAAGATTGTTGGTTTGTATGAGAAGAGGGCAGCAGATGTGTGAAAAGGAAGGATACACAGCCTCTAAATTCTGTTTTGGGAAATAGTTGTGTTTTGTGTTACTCCATTGTTTTTATTAGAAATAATAAGCTGTGCCCTGAAGAAAGGCCCTTTTAGAGCTTTATGGACCTTTACAGTAAGTAACTGCGTGGGATTGTTTGGATAAAGTAACATTCAACAGTGAGTAAGTGTGATAAAATCCACCACAGAAGTAGGCATTTCCTCTTACAATCTTCAACAAATTTACTGTCTTGTGAACATTTACACAAAGATTATTTGGGCATTAGTCTAAAAAATCCATGACACGTTGTGTACAAACCTTTTCAGTAATTACTTCAGCAGGCCATAACTACTGTGTGATTCTTTGTAAGGGATTATGAATAATCATACATTAATTTTTCAATAATTAACAATAGTGATTGACTGTGATACAAACATAGAAATTAATTTTCTCTGAGACAAATCAGTGCACTTCTGGCTACTCTATAGTGACGGGGAGTGACTTTCTCCTGAAGGGGTAATATTACTAGACCAAGTGCATGTGCTCTGTAAATTAGCATAGCTCACTCAATAGTAGTTTCACTGCAGAATATGAACAAAAGATAATAAATCAGCAATCAAATTACAATCTGATAGAATTAAGTTGAGGAAATCTCCATAAATAAAATTCATCCTGTAAGCCTCCACTTCACTATTGCATAATTGATTACCACAATTCAATTCATTCTTCACAATATTAGCTATTCACATGCAGCATTATTTAGTCTGCTGTGAAGTTCTTCTGTATGAGTTAAAAAAAATCTGTATACAAAAGTGAATCACATTACTTCTTCTGAGGTGTTTCAGTTATACAATTCCATGGTATTTCTCCAGTTTAGGACAATAAAGACAATCGTCACAGTTAGTTCCCAGTTCTGTTTTTATACCTGGCTAAGGTCTACATTGCATTTAAAACCTGTTCTAAAACAACTTGGGACTCAATAAAAGCCAACTATTGGTTTCAATGAACATTGCTTCAGGACATTAGTGTGAAATATAGCTGTATAATCATGTCTTTTAAAAAAAACCAACGCCTTAAAATGTGTTCCTCAGACCTTATTTCTGCTGCATAGAGTCTTCTGAATTGCATTGTAAAATCTTGCCTCATATATGAACAAAAATACTAATTTCCTGTCATAATATGCTCTAAAAGTAGCAATAACTCTGCTATTCATAAGAACCGAGGAACAAAGTTGAAACCTAGAGGTAGCCTTAATGTTAACACAGTACAAAGAACACTAATAACATCAATTGATTTAACATTAAAAGAAACTCAAAAGGACAAGAAAATGTTCGGTCATACATTCAGTTAAATCATTACAGCTTCCAAAAGCACTCAATTGATTTTCTTGAGAAAATCATTCCTGAGAAATTATTTTCTTTTCTCACAGGGAAACTCACCTCAGTACAGAATATAGAAACCCTTTGAAACAAAAAGCCCCCTTTGGCTGCACAGGACACTGATGGCAGAACAGATTTCTGCATCTATTTTGTGCAGAGCTCTCTCTCGTATCTCTCTATTGCTAGCAGTGTGAACAGACTTGTGCCCTCTGTCAGGTCAGTTTTCAGTGGAGAACAAACAAGTCCCTCTGTCCCCAGGGAGACTCAGAGAGGAACTGTGCACTCTAGGACCCCCAGGTCAGAAACGACAATGTTCTCCAGACAACTTTCTGCAGCAGACAACTCCCCTCAGGACAACCCTCTGTGGGACAACTCTGCATGGGAAGGGTTAGGATTCATGGCTCAGAGCTGTCCCTGCAGAGAGTTCACTGTAGAGAATTGCCCTAGACCCCTCTCAGGTGCCCCTGGGCCAAAGGACTGAACAATTCTTATGCACAGGGACAAAGTTCTTAACCAAAAGTTCTCCCAGTTTTCAGGGTAACTGTTTTAGAGGGGAAGGGTGACATACTAAATACACTTCTGACTTTCTGACTTCGAAATAGTAGAATTACTTAGATTGGAAAAGAGCTTTAAGGGCAACAAGGCCAACCATTAACCTAACTCTGCCAACATCACCACTAAACCATGTTTCTAAGCATTGTGTCTACATGTTACCTCCATAAATGGTAACTCAACCCCACTGAGCAGCCTGTTCCAATGCTTGACAACACTTACAGTAAAGAATTTCTTCCTAGTCCATATCAGTGTGAAATGTGGCAGTTCAAGATCCACACGAATGGTTTATTTTCTAACAGATCACACCATATCATCTTCAAGGGAAGTTTCTAGGTGATTTTTCAAATATTTTAGCTATGTAATAAAAACTAGATCTCATTTTCTGTTTTTTTTTCCCCAAAAGTATTCAGAAAACCAATCATTTCCTTTCCAAGGTAATCAGATTGTCATCCTGGAACAGGGAAAAAACATCAGGTGACCTTCTATGATAAAAATTATAGTGGTTCATCCACGTCAGTGGCCAAGAGGTCACTGCTGATCTTTCTCTATCTCTTTATATCTCTTGCCTACCCAGAAGCAGCCACACATTTGCAGATTTCCCCCTCAGATATTGTCACACCCTTCTCATCCCCTCTTACTGACACTCACCTCAGGCAAACTGGTTCCCCAGCAACTGATTTTGAGATGTACCCCAGTTGCTGTGGTTAAGACCCCACTTGCCTCAGTGTCTGGCATTGAGACCCTACTCACTCCAGCAGCAGAAACCACAGGCCAGGGACAACTATGCCCCAGCTCTGATGCTAATTGCTGGCCGGGTACCCTGTGACGTTAGGTGCCTTGACTAGCTGGCATTTAGTCCTTGCAGCATTCAAACATGGGACAGAGAGTAAGATCACACACAGTGATAGACAAGAAAGGATTTAATAAGACAGCACAAGAGTATAGTAACCAGGTACAAGGTTCAGCCAGACAAGTATATTGACTGGCCCTGTTTCATATGTTAACAGACCCTTTTATACCCCTTTCTGTTTACCATCTCTTTGTTCCTTCCTGATCTCCTTTTGCCTCTTGTTTCTTGATAGCCCATCAACTAGTGTGCCTGACTGGGTTTATTTCCAATTATTTTATTCAATAATCAGGTCAGGTTTGGTTACTCTATGTGTTTGTCTCCCTCCCCTTCCCTTACTGGCAATGTGCTCGGTTAAATTTCCCGTAAAGCAAACATTCCCACACTTTGCATATCCGTATCAGTGAGTGAATTGCGCAGGCTTGTCCTCATCACCACCTGCCTTCTCATGTGTCCCTCAGGTTTGTTTTGGCGTATTCTTCTCATTTGACCAGATATCCTTAGAGGAGCAAACACTCCTTTGATATACCCTTACAGAGACTTCCACCAACTGAAAAAATCACTAGTTTCAAAAGGAAAAATGAGATTTGTGTATTCTCATCATTTCTGAAATTCTTGGTATATATTCATTCCCATATGTGAGACAGATTTTTCTTTTTTACTCTTCTTTTGCAGAGGGCTTTTAAAAGGTGTGCTACAACATTGTTTGTGCTATAAATACAGAAATACATTCTTAATTTTTCAGGAAAATAGCAATACATCTGCTTTAGTGAAAGAAAGCTGAGGGAAAATGTTTACCAACATTACCACAGATAAATTTATAATGTGAAATATAGATTATAGAGTTGTCTGCATAGAAATAATGAAAATGTCGATTTGTGCAAAGCTATCTGGAACCATCATTTATTCTTTCATCCACTGCTTTATTTTTCCATTTTTCATTGATTAAGATTATTGCACCAGCACATAGAAATTGTATGTGTTTCTATCTAGTTTAACTGATAAGGAAAAGGAATACATTCATGAGCAATATTTTGTTTGATCATTTCAAAAGTTATTTCCTGGTGAATTTTAAGTACAACTGGGAACTGAAAATTGCAAAGATATAGATTTCCATTCTAATCTCTTGTAACTCTTATGATTTGCTTATGCATTTATGAACGTTGTCTTTTAAGAAAAAGAAACACGAAGAATAAGCTTTTTAACTAAGAAATTTAACCTTTTATTTTTAAAGTTCTAACACAAGAAGGATCTTCAACTGTCCCATATAGTACTACTTAAACATCAGAAAAAATAGGTTTTGGCTCTTCCATAGAATAATATTTTGCCTTCTTTTAAATATTACTTTAAAAATTATATTTTCCTTCTTGTGTGTACTTTGCATGTATAACTTGAAAAGGAACAAAACATTCAATTACAGAAAAAACACCTGAATCCTGGTTAATCGCATCTTTTTCTACTAATCTGCTTCAAAATTAAAAGTGCAGGTAAATTTTATGTTGTCTAACCCAAGATACTGAAAGGCTGTATCATTACAATTCTTGCTCACAGCATCTGTGCTATAGCCTCATGTTAGAAGATGATGTCTGCAAGACAATAACAGGACACATGGTGTGTTTAGTTCTGTATCCTTGGTAGGGAGCAAAAAGAAGCAGGCTGGTGAATTTCAGAGTGACCTGTGCAACGCTATTATTTCCTTTTGTGCCTATTTATTTTGAGCACAGGTGTTATTGGAGTCACTTGTGAACAAGCAAGAACCAATCTGAAAAAAAAAAAAAGCCAAACACTTGTTTAGGAATATAAAACTTTCTGCAGAGAGGAGAGGTAGTTTTGTTGGGTTTGTTTCAGGTTTTTTTTCCTAATAATTTGGACTTACACCACTGATAAAAGTAAAGAATTGTGCAGTGTCAACATATATGCTTTTGTTGAACAGACTTGACAATAGATCCGTAATTAGATATGGCAGTGATGTACTCTCTGACATTGTTTATACAACAGTTCAAGCCTCTGGTGAAGTATAAAGGGAAGAGATGAAAGAAAGTGGGTGGGCCTGTGCACTACTTATAAAATCCTTCCTGGAACTGAGTAACAGCGCTAGAGTGGCCATTGGTTTGATCTCATAAGGTATTTCTTATGTTTTCATGGCTTAATCTCTTCGGTACAGTTATGATCCCACACAAAGAAAGTCCCAAAATCTTCTATAACCAACAGTGCTTTTACATGTTATAAAATAATTCACAGAGATACCTGACCTACTTTGTTAAAAGTCAGCCCAGTTTTAGGCTTTCTTATTGTGGCTGAACTGTTGGTTACTATTTTTCAGTTCTAAAACTGCTCAGGGATCACTCAGCCCTACACAGTTCTGCATTGTGCTGTGTGAAGAGCCATCAAAGACAACTACTGAGGGAATAGTAGTCATTGTACATATACTGGGTGAATGTTTTTGCAGACAACATTACTCAAAACCAACTAATCTATGCTAGCACACGCTTCTATTTCTACTGAGCCAGAAGAAAAAAAACATCAAACAGGACTATTGAGTTATTCTGACCAGTACATGGTCTTTGTTTTTCTAAGATGCACCACAATGGCCACCTGGGTTTCACAGTGCTGTAAAAGCTAACCGGCCATGTTTGCAGGCTTTAAGAATATTGTTTCTGCTCTTCACATGATTTACTGTCAAATCTTTCACAATAGGAAACTAGCATATAATGATTATAATGTATAACATACACACTAAACTTTCAAATAAAGACAAAGTAGGAAGAAATTTCTTCTTTTCTCAGGGTTTGAATAGACAATGTTACATATTTAGAAAACTACATTGACAGAAAATAAGTGACCTAAAATAGACAAGTCTGCATGAACTTGCATTGTTCGTCTATAATGTCACAATTCCTTCCACTTTTCTGAGCAGACATATGCATTTTCTGGACATGGGTATACACATGGATGTGCAAATATTGCTGGCATGTAACAAAATGTGACATTTCACAGTTCCATAAACCATCTCCTTTTGTGTTCAGCGTGTCTTTGCATATTTAAGAAACAAGTAGAAATGAAGACAAAGGTTGAGATGTACTTGAAGACAGCATTGGAATTACCTTCATAGTCATCTTCTAGTATTCAATCACTTAAATACAAAGCCAGGCTAGATGAGGCTTTGAGCAACTTGATCTAGTGGAAGGTGTAACCTGATCATGGTGGAGGGGCTGGATCTAGATGATCTCTAAGATCCCTTCCAACCCAAACCATTCTATGATTCTCTAAGAAAGGTGTTCTAAAACACTTACGACAGTTACATACTTTGGATATTTCAGATGTTATGAACACAAGTTCAAAACCTATCAAAAGGATGATCTTCTGGCTTTGCAATACTCATGGTGCTATTTTGCATTGTCCTCAAAGTATCTTGTATTAGTATCTATTAGTATCTACTAATCTTTTTCTGTGTGTACACATGTACATATACACAAAACTGCATATACAAAGTATGTCCACATGCATTCATGAAGTATATTCACTGAAAGAAAAGGCTGAATTTTATATGAGTTTGCATATAAATATTTCTGGGATGTAACATAAGTATATATTTTTTGGTGAAAAAGATAATTTCTCTACTAAAAGCTGTATAGGAATAGTTTTTGTACTAAACATAATAGCTTCCAAGAACATGAGAACAACCTAATACTACTTTGTGAAGTCATGTTAACTATGAAAAGTTTTTATAAGTCCATTTATATACAAGCATCACAGCTGATTTGAGTGATGTCCTCAGAAATTTTTACTGTTACAGAAAGCAGAATTATGAGGGAGAGAGGAATACATTGAAACCACAGTGGATTACATTCAGTTTTTTAAGTTGTTCAGCAGAATCTAAGGCTGCACTTTAAAAGGAGCCTCTAGACATTCTGGCTCTAAATACCACTTTAAAAATGACCCACATGAACCAAAGCAATGCCATGAGCCTGGCTTTGCAGGAAGTTTGAAGCAGGTCAGCCCAGGGAATGCTTTATTGTTCGGGTATAGTAACTCAGGTTCATTCAATGTATGAAATAGTTAAAGCTGAGTGAGGGCACAAAAGGTAAAGGAATGATGGAGATTGACAAAAATAATCTACAAGTCACTTCTGCTTTGCAAGGGTTGTTTAAAAAGCTCACCATGGAATTGACTGATGAGATTTCACTAATTATGTCGGGGGCTCAGTTTCCACCAGCTGGGAAATACCAACATAAGAAATGTCTCTGAAACACAGAATGTTTCTGAAAATGGCAAAAATTAAAAGTAATTGTTGTGATCTTCTTAGACTTAATCTACTAGAAATTTGTGTGGATTTGCTTCCCTCAGCACAGCAGTCTTGTGTCAATAATTTTGGCATGAACATATAGAATGAAGTTTACTTTCAGTAACAGCCAACATCCATCAGGAAGGCAAGCAAGAGCTCCCTCTAAGCACACAACCTTTCCTCTAGAAAAAAAGAAAACAAACAAACAGAAAAAAAAAAAACCAAAACAACTTCAAAATAATTTATGTCACTCCAGTAGTGGGCTTTTTAAATTTTTGTTTTCTTAAAATTAACTGTACAGCTGGACTGGGCTTGTTATCCATAACAATTTTTACTATGTTGTTCTATTGTTTAGTTAAAACAACTGGCAGTAATAATATAAGGGCAGGTGGTTCCATTACTATGGTTCCTGTTTATAGTGCAGAATAACAGGCATAGAAAGAGCACAGAGACAGAAAGGTCACACTCCTCACCAAGGAAATTTATACATTGTAATCCAGATTTTGGTGTTAGTAGAATTACTCTTTCCAATCATGTTTTGCTGAACATGCAAGGTAAATCATGTGACTGTTTCCAATCACATTTCTTGTTTTCCTTCTTCTAAATGTTATCTGTCTAAACCCTGAAGGAAGAGCATTCCAAAGTTATGGAATGTAGCAGATACAACCTCACTCAAACTTCCTTAGATAAGAAAAAACTGTCTGTTTTGTGATTTTGACTGCTACCAGTGACACACAGAGAAGGAAAGAGCCAAGTGTTCTTCCAGTTGTTAATTTATCATTAGCATAGTCTGCATCTTCATTTGATGAGATATTAAGTAAAATAACACTTTTGTAGTTACAGATATAATTCCTTATGAACTGAAAGTTCACTGTGCAACCACATTTTGACAGACAAATCTGTCCGCCCCCTCAGCTACTTTGTCCCACCTGTCCCACGTAGGGTCAGGAGCACAGCCCTGCCTCCAGAGACACTAGGAACAGTCCTTTCACAACCCCTACACCCTGACAGGTTGTTACTAGTATAAGGAATACTACAGGTGCTAAAGAAGATCAGTAATGAAAAGATGCTTTAGTGGTAAATATAAAAATGAAGGGCCTTGTTTCCTCAGGCTGTTCAAAACAGACTTAATGGTAGCAAGCAGAGGGTGGGTGAAAGGNATTCTGGGAAAGGAAATTCCTGGAGGAAACTGTAGCAAGGACTATTACAATGGATACAAGGGGGAAAAATTCTCACCATGAGGATGAAAAGCTCAACTGGAAATGGCCCTGAGCAATTGAACCTAGCTTTACTTTGGCTATGTTTAGTTTGGGATGACTGCTTCAAACATCTGTTCTGACCCAACCAGGCCTATGAATGTGTGAGAGGATATCTGTGTGGCTTGACAGCAGCTGGTCTTCTACACCTGCTGTTGTTTAAGGTTAATAAAGCCAACTAACTTAGGAGGAAATCTTAGGAAAGACATGTTTAGCCAGATAATTTTGGTGCAAAACTAAAAACTCATTTTCGAGGAATGACTTCATCTGAGAGCTGTAAAAACTCTCCATTTCCTCCTCTCCACTGTTCTAAAAACCTGTGTAATAAAAGTTTTGACAAAACTTAGTCTATTAATAAAGCAGGAAAGATATATAAAAAGAGTAAAATGAAATCAATTCTGTAACAAGAAGAAACAGGGGTTATGTAACAATGCACTTTGCAAAGTTAGCTCCTATTTGATGCTGTAGGTGTAGAAAGATAAGAAAGACCTTAAGAGCTGGGACTTTTTTTTTACAACTGAGCAAAATTACTTTCAAAGTATTAACAGCAAGCAGAAATCTTAGATGACTTGTAATAAAACTAGTTCTTGAAAGAGAGCAAAGGCCAAGCTGAGTTGAATTACAGCCTACTGCTATTTCTCTAGTGGTTCAGAAAACGCCTTCCCTGCAGATTAATTTCTGCAAATGGAAGAAGTCTTTTGAACATGACTATTGAAACGGTTGTCTGCCTGAATACAGAAAAAGAAACATCTAGTCAGTTCTGGAAATTCAGGTCTTCAGGTTAGAGAGGAATCTTACAGTTGCCCTAAAATGCCTCTAGCACAAATCCTACAGCTGATAAAAGACTGGCATAATTATACCTGAGCCAATTTTTCTAGCCTTAGGCAGTACGATGGGCAGATCAGATCAGAGATGATGTTTCATGTACAAATGAGATTTAATTGAAAAGCTGCAACATCATCCATCTAAAGTAAAAATTAATTTGGAGACTAATAATGAAAATCATTCCTGCTGTCTCTTTCTACACAAATAATTTTTGCCAAAATACCTCTAGAAATGCAGTCAGACCTATTCCAGCAAACACTGCTTCTGATTGCAACACACACAAATAACTCCGCAATCCAGGCTGACTCAGATCCTACACATCCTTAGTAGGCAGTCAAGTAACTGATTTATGCTCTAATTCTGAATATTAAATGAGATTGGGTATGTTTTGAAGGGGCAGAAAAACACAGACTGCATAATTAAGCTCTCTGAAACTTTAACAAATTCAACTTGTACTAAGTTATTGTATCCACTCTTTTGCCCTTTGCAGTATTTACTCCTGTTAAGTGTTTGTCCTGGCAGCAAAGATTCACCTCCAGAGAAGAAACAAATAATTTAGAGGAAGCCATAAAAGACTTCTCAATTAGATACTCACCTCTAATTTGTAAGAAGATTTAAAGGTATAAAGGTAGCTTCCTGAAACTCTGAATAATTGATAGCTTTGCAGCTGTTTAGACTGAACACTGTTTCACTCTCTGGGAAGCATCTGACATATATTTGCACAAATAAAAATAATGAACCATAAGAGTGATAACCATCCTGATATTTCCAAATGTTTCTTAAAAAGTGATTAAGAGATATCAGACAGGGAAATTTTTTAAATCCAAACAAAACCCTCTGCCTTTGGTAACTGATTTTCTTGTGACCATGGTGTCTTTTCAATGCACGTACCAACTAGTGCTATCACCAGTAGTACCACTGGAGGCTAAAGGTGGAAGACTACTACTCAGCAAGAGAAAAGGCCATAACCTCCTGCTCCAGAGCCACTTAACCTAAGAGTAAAGATACCACAGTGTGTGTAATGTGCGTTACTCACGGCTCAGCTTCAATGCTCTGGTCAGCAGCAATGTAGTTGGCAGGGATGTAGCCTTGGAGCTTGCGGTCAGAAGAGACTGACCCAATTGGCAGGAGGAGCCTAGCGTACCACCAGCCCTCATGGGATGCATCCAGCACTTCAAGCTTATCCCCAGCTCTGAAGCTTAAGTCCTCCTCAGTGCGAGCCTCATAGTCAAAGAGTGCAACATATCTGCAAACATTCACCAGATTCTGGCCAGGCAGTAGAGGTAAAGGTTTCTCTTTTATCTTACTGTCAGTGTCTTTCTGTCCTGCTTGGAAGTCATGCCTTACTGCAGCAAGGTTGGCAAAGACTTGGCCACCTTTCTCATCCTGTTCAGCATCTCTCCCTGAGAATATGCAAGGGACGTAGGGCTCCAAGTAGGTGCAGTGCTTCTGACAAGAGTTTCCCATCTTGCTTCCTTGTGCCTTCCTCTGCTTCTGCTTTTCTTTTGCTTTTCCCAGTTGCAATGCCCTTAGACCAATTTTTGCATCATCAACATTTTAGCTTTTTGAAGGGTTCTTCTTCCTCTCCTCCTCTGGAACAAAATGAAACAGCTCTTGGCACAGCTTGATGCTCCTCTCCGTGCCCCACTGAGAGCTCATCACAGGCGGCTACTGGATCGGGAGTGAAACCCGAGTATCCAAGCGCTGGAGCACATGTGGAGGGAATTTCTTACTTCCTCTTTGGAACAGGAAAGCAACTCAACAGCTGACCTGGGCTGAGCCCCGGGAACAGTAGGGGAGCGTCGAGCGTTCTTCCACAGCAAATCAATAAAGTTAAAAAATTGAAAAGCAGGAGGATTCTCAACTCTTACTGCTAGGATGTGTGTTTTCTATCCCAGATAGGGTCCTGTCACATGATCAGCAGTGAATGCCTGTAAAGTCTGTTTTGGTAATGATTAACGAAGCTGACCTGCCTGTTTCCTTAGCAGCCTCTGACGTGGATAGCTTGAATATTTCTTTTTGTTTCCTAGTTTGTGCTGGTTTCTGTTCCTGGTGGGAAACCTTTGCTCGCCCGAGGCTGGCAGACGCCCTCATCTGTAGTCCACCTGCAGCTTCTACTCTGTCACACCCAGGCACTTTCCCCTGCCGAGCACACGCCCTTTGAAACAGTCCTCTGACTGTTTGGTTGGTTGGTTTTGGGGTGTATTTTTTGATCTGTGTTTGTCACTTCTTACAAGGAAAAATAAACAAATGTCATTTACAGTAATAAAATAATAGAACTTAATTCATTCTTTATTCTGCATTTTAAGGACACAAAGGCACTAACCCAAAACATGCTATAGGAGGTCAGCTAATTATACTAATCACACACAAAAATAATGGTTGTCTTCCAGTCACAAGTAATCCAATGAAACTAATTTGACCAGTAAATTCCCATTTCTAAAGCACCTGGATACGAACTGAGCATGGGTGTCTAGAACTGCAGTGGCAAAGCAGCCTGGAGAGGTGCCTGCCACATCCCAGCATTGCAGCCTCAGCTTTATAACAGCTGGAAATCACCAAAGCCTCGGGTACACGTAATGAACAGCGTGGGAGCAGGAAGCAGAGAGAATAATCTGTCTGTACCATGAGGTGGCATTTCAGTAAGGCAAAATCGTACAGATAAGAGGTGGATCAAAATTCACATATAGCTTCCTGGTGATAAGAAAAACTGGCTCCCTTTTTTTTTTTCTTTTGTTTCTTTTCAGAAATAACTGTTGTTTTCCTAAACCATTCAGACACATCTCAGCTCCATTTAAAGTTGCTGATTTTTGTAGTTTCACTTCACTAGGAAGAAAAAACAACTAAACAACTTAGAAATCACAGCCATTTGTTTTCATCATGTGTACCAGGCAGTCCTTTGAATGAAGAGACCAGTGGCACAGGCAGAAGGCTATTGACAAACTAGAGATTATAGAATGACTGAAAGAAGTCTCCACAGAAAGTTTATGGTTATCAGCTGCATCTTCACTGAAGCGGCATAGGGAACAGCTTACTCACTCCTCTTCTGCAATGCTGCAAAAGAAACTGAATAAAGGAGAAAGAACTATAAGCATTAAGAGATCATCAAACCACACAATCTGTAATAAGCACCATTGGAGATGATTTTTCCCCACAGCAATTATTAATCACTACCCAGATCAATAAGAACACAGGTATCCAAGAGATACTTACTTTTCTTAGGTCTGATGCACAATATCCAAAGTTGGGAAAGACCTGTGTGGAAAAATAATCTACATTAGTTTTGTTTAAAGAATGATCTCCAATTACTAAAACCAGAGAATATTGAAACAGGTGTATTAAATATTAGAAAAGATGTATTATTTTATATGAGGTTTTTTATCAGTTTGCATATTTGATTGACTTTTCCTGTAATGTGTCGTGGTTCTGGCAACTTGACCATTAATCTGGCAAACCTTTGCATACACATACATTGCACAGCCCATCTCTTTTCAGAATCAAGATTCATGTATACACTCAGGTATCAATATATATACATATTAGAAATCACATCGCATTCGTTGACACCACTCAGGTAAGGATTTATAACCATAGCTAGAATGGGGCCTAAGGTCACAAACATTTTTGTATATAAATATCTTACCTCAAATACACCCAGCCATTAAATTAATTTTCTCTCCCAATTTATGCCCCTGCTTCACTTTACAAGACAAGTGGTCAAAAACTATAAACCAGATTACTTTCCTACCAACCAACTCTTCAGGATAAGAACTATTTCTGAAACAAGTAGATTTTAACAAACAGACACAAGATTCACTAGCAAGATTCAAAACTTATGTCAAAAAGAAAGAGAAGTAGGGGTGCTGAGAACTGCTGAGCAGATTCCCACCGCTGTGTTGTACAGGACTGTGGCTGAGCTGTGGTGGCCACAGCAAGGACCTTTGTTCCCATCCTGGTGGCCTTATCGAGGATTCTCAGCATTTCTGAAAATAAAGCAGTATTCTTTGTTTTGGAAACTATATAATCTTATCATAGTCAAGAAAATAAATGAATATGTAATGAAAATGTTCTTGCCACTTTTACTGAAAAATAGAAACTGATAAATCCCATAATCCTAATTTTCATGCTTACAATTTGGTATGAATTAGGATAATCACATACATTAACAGGCATTTCTATATATACCATTGCCCAAATCCTCTGCATTATTATTATATATAATTCAGCAGGATAATCTTTGCAGTACCTATTCCTGGGCTTAGTTTACTTCTTTTGCCTTTCATCTCAATGCATTTTCTTTTTGCAAAAGGAGGCCAAACATATCTTTGCTGCTTACCAGCCTTTGGCATCTTTACTTACTTTGTTCTGGAGGCTAAGTGTCAATTCAGACATTGTCCAAATAAATAAGCTACTGGATGTAAAGTGACTGTGAAAGACTTAATCAGATACATTGATAAACTTCTTTAGCAAAACCACTTTGATGCAAGAGTCTCACTTCATGCTTACAGCCAGCAATAGTTATCAAGAAAGATGAATTTATTATGATCAGAATGGCACATTTACAGCATGGATACTGAAATGTAGCATTCTGGTTCCTATATTATTTTTTTAAAAAAAATCATTAATATTGCAAGTAGTTTCTTGAAATATGCAACACTTTAAAACAAAGATGGGTCATTTACAATCTGCATCTGACAGGATCATATAAACTTAAGATTTTGAAAAAGAAACAGATCTATTCTCCCTTCCAACTACATAATTTCCCATTTTTTAAAAAGTAGTTTGCCTTGTTCCATAAAGAAATAAACTCCATATTGGTGCTATAGGTTTGAGTAAGATAGATATCTGAAGTATATTCTGTATGCTGCTTACAAAGTCCTGTAAAACTAAGACACTTGCAAGGAGCCTTACCGTTACTTAAAGGATTAATTTACAGTCCTCTAAATCCATTAAATCAAATTCTAATTAACTTAGAGTCAATATGCTTTATGCCTTGCTTATTCTACAAAACAATCATGTTTAAACAAGGTGGTGAAAAATATTTCTCTTAGTTGCCTGAATGGACAGAAAAACAATGTTAATATGATATGTTTTAGTAAGCCTAGTGCAAACTTAATCTGCAACACATATTAATTGAAGTGCTCTGGGAATGAGGTATTGCTTTGCATGAAGTAAGGTCTCAGACTGAGTCATATTAAGTAAGTATAGATAAGATTTGAATTCATAATATTTCAAAACTCTCGTTTTGCAAGAATTTGTATTTGTATTCCATGCTTTCAAAAACAATTTTGTATCAGTCCTCATTATAGATATTTCATCTATTTATTGATGTGTATATGCTTTGTATGGAAGAACTGCTATAATTACATAAAACCATAGAGTTGTAGAGTAAATGAACCCTCCTCTAATTCATAAATATGTTGTTCCATATTTCAGAGACAGGGGATGAGCATCACTGAGCATTAGGCTTTGGTAGTGATGATGCACGTTGTTTGAAACAATTCCCCTATGCTATGTGGAGAACAATTACAATGAGAATGATAATCTGCTGGGGTAAAAGAAGAATATCCCAAGGCAATATCCACCAACAATTTTCTTTAAAAATCTGAGGCAGTTCAAACTGGAACTTGAAAATTACAGTATTTTTTCTTAAGAATAAGATGAGATCATAACATAACCAAGCATTTTCCTCTGTAGTTTTTTCAAATTTTGTAAAGAGTAAAAAATTCCATGTGGGAAAACAAGATATTGAGCTATAAAATACGTGAATCATAATTAAATAGTTATGATTATTTAATAATCGTACCACACGTATCATCACTTTCTATATTGTATAAACCTTTTCAAGTAACTAATTAAACTGCTGCACTAATATATTCTAATTTTTATATATGACATTTATACCTTGCTTAGAAAAAATTCTTGATGCATAATGATAAAGCAAGTTGAATGCTCCAGTAAAGTAAAACATTCAAGTAAAATGTTCTTTAAAGAAATTAGAAGAAAAGCAAATATATACTGCTCTGAATGTCTGCTTGGGAAACTATTTAAGCTATTAAACATTTAGTTGTGGGAGTGGTTAATGTGACAAATTGAAATAAAGCACAGTAATTTTTTTTTACAGTTATCTTTTCAGCTATATTTCTTACCATTTGCACATTAGAATGGAACATATTACCACCAGTTTGTAGCTTTTTAGAATCCTTTGGATCAGCACTTCCATTTCATTTCTGTAACTTGCAAATTGTCATTCGTTTCAATAAAAATAAATTATGTGTATAATTTTACAATTGACAAAACTGTTTACTCTCATTGATTAATCATGTTCCTGATTTTGTATATTATCTTAAGCCATAAATCCACAAAGACATAAATTTATATTTGATTCGGCATTTTCCAACTTTAAATCTTTTGCACTTGTAATGAGAAAATTCTGGCTATTTATTTTCATAAGGCTAATCCAGTAATCCATCTTTGCTCTAGAAAGCATTAAAAGCACATTTTCAAGTGCTTTGGTTATGAGGGCTCCTTATTTATTAGCTGAATTTGGACCTGAAACAGGCTACGTCTGACAAGAAATGAACACAGAGGAATAAGGCTCTGTCAAGGAGTGACAGAATAGAGACCTTCTCCATTTGTTCAAACAATCAGATCTCACTCTGCTTAAAATGCAAGTTTTGCCATTTTCTGAAATGGGACCAGACCTCAGCCATTATTTTTCTTTTCATCGTACATTATTCTAAATGATATACAGCACACACTTAAAAATTGCAAGTTAATTTGCTTTCTATGAAGCAGTCTTTCTGAATAAAATTATGTTATAGCTCTCTAAGGCATGAAAAATACTTCTAATAGAATCTATATCTGGGAGGGAAAAAATATGTAAGTGGATGAAAATTATCAGCAAACATGACATTCTTTTAAGAAAATGTATTCCAAAACTGACCCTGATGTGAATAGTTTTTTAATTTAGCAAGCATATATTTATGAAGATTTTATGATGGGTAAAGATAATTTCTCACATAACTCTATAAAAGTCTGCATGCTATGCTACGGATGATTATAAACATGATTTAACATCTTTATCTTCAGAAAATGGAATTGCATCCAGAGAAACATAGAAGTCCAAAGAGGTAGGGATGGAAAGGAATAGTGTAGCAAAATACCGTACTTGTTACACCTACTCAAAGAGTAGAAAAACACTTGTTATTATTTTTTTAAAACAGAGTAGAGTAAATTAGGATAGAATAGACTAATTTCCATTGGAAGGGATCTACAACAATCATGTAGCCACATAGCCTGACGACTTTGGGGCTGACCAAAAGTTAAAGTGTGTTATTAAGGGCATTGTCCAAATGTCTCTTGAATACTACAGGCTTGGGGCATCAACCACCTCTCTAGGAAGCCTGTTCCTGTATTTGACCAACCTTTCAGTAAAGAAATGTTTCTTAATGTCCAGTCTAAGCCTCCCCTGGCACACCTTTGAACCATTCCCAAGCCATTGGATACCAGGGAGATCAGCACCTCCCTCTCCACATCATTTTATTTTACTCTTCCTGCTAGATAAACTATATTTATACAAACAAATTGCTTCACATTACTGTAAATTGTGCACACACTAGGATTTTGTACAGCTAAAATCTCTCTGTAGGACAAGGGCTGCATTTATAATCAGTTCCTGTGATTGTACAAACCCTGTGCACTGTCAATCCACCTCCTAGACCAAGTCTCTATCTCTCCTTGCATATTTTCTACATAGTTTCCTACCTCCTGTTTTCTTTCTGCTTTAACTGTTTTTCACCATTTTGCAGTGAGATGCTGTACAAAGAACATTACCTGACATGGAAGACATTGTCTGCATAAACCAGAGGAGAGGGTATTGGAAGTGCCCTACGGCAATCTCAGGATGTGCACTTGCATCTTTTCCATATGAAAAGGAAAAGGTAAGCAGAAATGGAAGGTATAATCCCAGGTTTTACTTCAAAATTATGTTGAGAAGCAGCAGCCAGGGCATGCGTTACACTCTGGAAACAATCTTAAACACCATAGTGTAGCCATGGCACAACAGATTTAAAAACAGTTATCTTACCTACCTTTCTTCTGAAGCACAGATATTATCTGAGGATCAAAAAATATCAATAACTTAGGTGACTAATTTCTATATTTGATCCAGTATAATAGGTCTTAAAGTGATGTTTTTCATACTCTGAAGTCAGTGACAATTTACTTAATGGTTTAACTGAGAGCAGGATTTCTTTTTTACCCTTAGTTCATGTATTATTTTTATATCAGTTTTTGATTTATGTTTAGAATAATCTTTATTTAAAGGTAAAGATGCAGTATGTGAAATTATTTCTTGACCGTGTTTCAGCATCAGCCTTACATGTTTCCTGCGTCTTCAAAGTTTTACAAATGAAACCAATCCAACTTTCCCTGCAAACATCTACACTTACTCTTCTTCCTTTCATTTCTGTATTCTTCTCCCCTCTTTCCTCATTTCTTTTTGATATATATTCCTATCTCCTCTTTTCTTTCTGCTATATCTGTCTTTCAAAGGAATGCAGTGAGAAGCTGTACAAAGAACATCACCCAGCATGCAAGATGTGGTCTTTATAAGCTTAAGGAAAGGGGATAAGAATTAAGCACCTGTAGTGATAAATTCAGGGACACTTTTCATACAGATTTCCATTGGTGAAGACAAAATAATTTACTCTCCTTTTCTGACACAATTTTTCCAAATTCATATCTCTCCATCTTTGTTTCCACAGCTTTAAACCTTATGGGAATTCCTCCTCTCCCTAAGAACAGCATGAGGTTCAACACAACAATATAGGTTAGCATGAACATACTGTTTTCCTAAAACTAGAAGAGTTGTCTTTGACCTTCTTCACAGATTTAAACAGGAACAGGGTACACATCTTTAAAAAGTTACATCAGCATGACAGAATCTTCTTGAGGCTTAGTACATACTTAGAGTTTCAGAATATATTCTTCTAGATCACTTCCTGCATACCAAAATCCAGCATACTTTTCTTGTGCTTTCATCAGATCATTACTAGGCACCCTCTAGAGGCAGAAAAAGAACAGTGAATATCAAGTGCAATTTATGCTCAAAATTAGCTCCTATATTTGAGATTTATAAGCATTGCTATTAGCATTTTATTATTGCTATTCCAAGGAAAATTACTCTGTGTCTACTATACTCAGTAATGAACACACACAGACAGAATAAGATGTTTCTTAAGCAGATCAATCACCCTTAAGAAAGATAACTTATTGTAAAAAGGGAAAAAAAAATTATCTCACTACTTATCACAGTGATAGGATAGAATCTGATCTTGAAAACCCTAAGTGGTGATTATGGTAATTAACTAAGTAACTTATATGAAAGCACAGACTGTTGTGCTACATTACTGTGCATTCATTATTTCTGTACTCAGCCCTAGCACGATGAAAACTGGAGCAATGTGTCCAGGTGTTGATCCTGTATTCCAGGAGAAAAAAAAGATATGGACCAATTTTGTTATGAATGAATGCCATCCAGTTTGAGAATGAAAGCTCAGCAGGCTCAAAACTCTTCAGCATTTAAGGTAGGACTTTCAAGAACAAGACAGAAAGTGTCGGAAAATATACAGTAACAGCTTTGAAATAGATAGAAAACTCATGCACGATGACATGGTTCTCACACCTGCTTGAAACAGGACAAGATGTAAGAAAAAAAGGATGCATTAGAGGAACAGAGACTTTGTTTTGACACGAGGGAGAGGTGCATAGAGAAAGTTCAGAGTATTCTGTATGTGAGGACTGTTAAACAGTTTGGAAGAAATTGCCTCAGGGGTTCTTTGCTCCTTTTTAAGGAGTTTGACAATTGACTATTAGGGATGTTTATAGTTAAATTGATCCTGCCCCAGAGCAAGAAGATGATTGTCGTTAAGTCTTTCCCAGTTATGTTATCTTTAAGTCCATAGTTTTATAGTTGTGGCATTTCCCACTGGCTGTTGCTGTTCAATAGCTCTATTCTTCCTTGAAGACTGCGTCTTGAAATGTATCGGATTTGTCTTTCATGCATTCACTAGCAAGTCAATGGCTTGCAATGCAGGCCTGTAACCTACTTGAACGATTCAGAAATCCTCAGAACGTCTGAATAAGGCACATTCCAATTCTAGTCATGAAGAAATTGAAGCAATAAGTGATTAAGTTATCTGCACATTAATAGACCAGGAATTAATGGGAAATAAGGACAGAAGACATAAAGCAGTGTCCCATAGATCACAGCAGCTGCACAGTTCTCTCACCATAAAACACATACAGGTCTACTATGGAAGTATAGCTTCTCAAAAAGTCCATATTTCCAGTACCATTTCTTTTGACTAAATGTAGCATCCATCCAGCTCAAAAAGAAAAATCTTTCAAAGTGCCTTTAGACAACTACTCAGAGTTTTAAAATACATACTCACTAGGGGTCCAGCAATCAGTATCAGCTATGAATCACTGACAAAATCATTGATTTTCATTTCCTTGTTTCTTATTCTGTGGGAACAGCCTGAGTTAGATTACAAGATCTCAGAGAGGGTATAAGGACAACAAGCAGACTTTTGAGGTTCTGAGCTCTTGGTGGATTACTGCCTGTTTAACCCTTTAATGAAATCTCGAGTTTAGTTTTGGGAATCTTGCCTCTCTAGTAGTATAAGGCTAATTTCTATGCAGGGAATGTAATCAATACAGTACTGAGGTGCCAGATATAATCAGATGTCCCACTCCCAGCAGGATGCTATAAATTGTACATGCAGAATTCTGCTGAAAAAGCTGATGTGTCCATATTTTGTGTCATATAAAAGGCTACTAAATAACCCAATAAACTTCTGAAATTGCTAGAATTTAATCAAATCTTAAATCTTGGTCAATAGCTAAGCGTGTTCTCTATGTGTGTTCTCTGGCTTTCCTACCTAGAAACAAGGCACCTCTTGTGTCACTTCTGAAAATTTTGTAGTATTTTGCTAAACTTTTAAATGTCTGCTAAAAAAACAGTGCAAGTGACTGAAGCAAACAGAGTTTGATCACCCTCATTCTCTAACAGAGAATCACAATGTCCTTGAAAAGAATTAGTGTTGTTAGATCTACATCTATTAAAGCATCACCTTGTAATAAGTCTGAAGCCTGCTTCTGTATATTCTTAGCTTATTCCTCTGATTGTTCAGAACCAAAAGTGTATCATATCAGTACTGCACACTCTTCTGTAGCAATGTGAGGGGCCTCATCCTTTTTTTTAATTAAACTCTTATAGCCTTTGCCTAAATAAGCAATTGCCTGCAGCTGTGCAGCCAGGAAAAACCCACAGCTGACAAAGTCAACTTACACAGCCTCAGGATAATAAAAGCGAAGTTTGAGCAAAACAGAATAGATTAAGGTGCTGATGATTCAAAGTTAACTCAGAAGGATCCTCCACTGCATCGCAATGCTGCCCTCTTAAGGGCAAAGGAATCGAGGAGCTGGAGTACTTGTCTTGCTCAGAGGCTTGCAGCTTCTGTGCGACAGCCAAGATTTATTTGATGTATGTTGACGTGGTTCTTGTGCCTTTATATATGTCACCAGATTCTGTTACATTCCTTTAACACTCCAGGGCATGTTAGTACACACCTGCGCTCTAAAACTACATGGTGGTAGGAGCCTTTTCCGCTTGCAAAGCAGACATGGGGCACGATGAGAAACAAAACACACCTTTCTATGTCTATTAAAGTCTTTGACATGTCAGATCTGGCACATCACACATTTCCTGCAGGCTGCTAAACACAAAAGCACCAAGAAGAGGCAGCACTCACTGCTTTGTCCTGCCCAGTCCACTGAGGTATCAAGAGATGAGCAACTTCACAAGGAATTGTTTCCTTCAGTGTGACCCATTAGAAATTTCCCCTTACAGTTTTTCCCAGAGGATTATCAACACATGTTTAGAATATAAATATATTTGCAAAAGTAATTACTGTGACACATAAATTAACCATGGAGGAACCTAAAAATTTATCAGAACCTAATAGCCCCAAAGGTCAGACTCAGTCACGTGGACATCTCTGAGTAGCTCAAGGTACCATCAAGCTTCAACAAAGTTCAAAGATTGAGCTGAAAAAGTAATCTTAAAAGACGCTGTTAAGACATTAAGGTCATCAGTTGCTACTGAGGGGGATTTTGATTAAAGGCAGATTTTTCTGAGAAAGGCCCCAGAAGTGGGTTGTCAGTATGTTTAAAGGATTCATTTGAATAGAAGAAACTGAAAGAAAAAACAACACTTCTAAGACAAAAGAAATAAATTTGGGGGGTTGTGTGCTGACATCAGGCTGTGGAGACTTTTCTGTTATCAGGTTTGTGTTGTGAATACTGAATATGAAGGTGATGTTCTCTCATTTGTCTTCTTTTTTCCCAGAACTGAAACCCCATTATCTTCATAAATATTTTCTATATTGTTGTCATAATTCAATCTTCAGCTTCATGCACCTGAAATTTAACTTGCTGAATCCCTCCATTGGTGAGTTTTGTTCCTCACACAGAGTGGTTTATGATTAAATAAGATTAGTACTTTTGTGTTGTTAATTCTAAGATAGCTAGTCATTACTACCAATATAGCTGTGTAGCAGTCACAATGGATATTCAAGATTACATTCAGTTAACAGCAGATACAGTGGCCAAGGGGTTGGAACTAGGTGATCGTTGAAGGTCTCTTTCAAGCCAAACTATCCCGTTTTCCATCATTGAATCTATGATTTTCATATCTGTCTAGATGTGTGTCAGGTTGTTTTTGTGGTGAGTTGTCGTATAAAATGTTTCACAGACGTGACAAAGAAATATATAAATGTAAACTGCCATAATCTAAATACAACCTTGGAAGCTGCAGGAGTCCTTGGGGCAGGAAAAAAAAAGTATTTCTGGAATAAGAACAGTGTACTGATATTATCCGCAAGTCAGACATACTTTAAGGCACTTCCTGTAAGTCAGAAATACTTTAAATTAAGCAGTAGCTATGGGACAACTCTTGGACCTACTGAAATCAACTGAAATTGTGGTCCTTGACTTCCTTGGGTCAGGAATCTGCTCTTTGTTCCCTAAATTGAGCAGCTTTGTCTTATGCTCAGAGACTGCTGCCTCATCTTTATAGTTGTGATCCCTGTTATGTGTGAGTTCTTTGATTAATCTCTTTCTGTACTCTGAGGTTTCACACTTGTTAATTTAGAAAATACATAAATATGTGTGTATGCATCTATTCAAACATATATGAATATATATATTTATATAACATACAAGGTCCAACACACAAAAAAATTACTATGCCTGTAAGTCTTTTTATTTAACCAATTAAAAAAATCAGCTATGGTCACCATCGAAATAGCTCCCTTCTAAGTTGACAGAGAGCTGCATACAATGCTGCGAATGTTCAAAGCAATTCTGCATATCATTTTCTGAAAGGCTGCTGAGGATCTCCATTGGTTTTGCTTTCACATCTTCTGCCAACAAAAAATGGATTCATTTGAGCACCTACTTGATCTTTGGGGAGAGGCAGAAATTGCAGGGAGCCAGGTCTGCTGAATAGGGTGGGTGCTCAAGCACAGTGATGTTGTTACTAGCTAAAAACTGCTTCACAGACAAAACATTGTGGGTTGGCACGTTGTCTCAATGTTAACTTGCTGTTCAGTCTTGCACATGAACATTTTCCAATCAAGGGTAAGAGAACGTCTATATTTTTACATGCATCTACTTGTACTGAGTGAAGCGATCGAGTTGAGCCTTGACTCACTGTGACCGGTTAGAACATGTTCTGTAACATTCTCTTTGCGACTCCCTTCCCACTCTCAGTTCCCAAGCTATAAGTTTAGTCTCATTTGGTTTGTGTTGGACATGGTATATCTAAAACCTATACATATATATCATTACGTGTATGTAATTTATGGTATACAGGGAGGTGGCTGAGTCACCTTCCCTGGAGGAGTTTAAGGCATGGGTGGATGAGGTGCTGAGGGGCATGGTTTAGTGTTTGATAGGAATTGTTGGACTCCATGATCCGGTGGGTCTCTTCTCATCTGGTGATTCTATGATTCTATGACTCATATGATTCTATGATATATGCGATGTATGGGGTATACTATATACATGGTGTGCATATATATATACACATACAATAGCATTAGAAAGTACATTAATATCTGTAGGAGATATTGTGAGCCTTTGAAAGAAGCTGGTTTACAATGGTCCGAGGTAAAATTATGAAATCCATTTCTTTCTTGCTATGACGCCTTAAGTGCTCATCCTGTCCTCCTATTAGCATCAGTGAATTTTATTCCTAATTTCCATGTATTTTCCTGTCTAGTTCATTTTCTAATCTGATACTGAACTTCTCTGTAGAATTTTTAAACATATGTCACAAGTCATGTTATTTAAATTTCTCTCATCTCTGTCTACCTAAGCACAGCAAACTGAATTTTAATTTATCAATGCATTGTAACTCATTCAACTATGTGAGTGTACTTCCAAAAGCATTTCCACTCTGGAATACCAAATAATCATTGAGCCATTCTGCAAAACATCAAATTGTAACTTGATATAATCAAAACATAATTATTTTCATATAACCAAACCTGCTGCTGTGCACTGCTGCTATGGTTACGCACCCCAACTTTGCCACCTGCACAGTACAACACTTACAGCTGTGCTCAGGAAAGTGATGCTGGAAAAGATGACTTGCATTAAATGTCTCATAACAATTGCTCTTGATGCAGATACTCTTTACCCATACAAGAACTAAATATATATCTATTTATTTGCGGAGGAATTGAACCAGGCTTTTTCATCTTTTGTGAATCCAAACAAAGTTTTGATGATGCCAGTCCTCTACAGAGAGAAAAGACTTGCAGAGAGGAATGAGGAGGATCTGCTAATAAAGCTGTCAAACCTAGCTATGTAAGCATCCCGGTTATAGCCTTACCTAGAAGCTATTGAAGTTCAACCATTGCGAACAGAATTAAGTCAATGCATTGGTAATGCAGTACCAGTAGCATTTCTGTTTAGGTAAGAACATTCTCTCCCTCACGGTGTGGCACTGACTGCCCTCACACGAACCAAGGCTCACTTCTTTTTTAGAATCATAGAATGGTTTGGGTTGGAAAAGATCTTAAAGATCACCCAGTTCCAAGCCCCTGTGATGGGCAGGGACACCTCCCACCAGCCAGGCTGCCCAAGGCCCCATCCAACCTGGCCTTGAGACACCTCCAGGGATGGGGCAGCCACAGCTTCCCTGGGCAACCTGTGCCGGTGCCTCACTGCCCTCACGGTGAAGAAATTCCTCCTTATGTCTAGTCTAAGTCTGCCTCTCCCCAGTTTATACCCGTTGCCTTTTCCCCCCACCCCGCCACCCCCCCGCAACGTGCTCCCCATTCTCAGCACAGCACCCCCTGACGAGCAGCATTTGCGATGAACGCCCTGGACGAGCAGCTCCGAGGGCCGGACCCACGCACGGAAACTCCCCCGCACGGGCAGCCTCGGCGGAAACGCGTTGTTGTTAAACGAGAGCGCGTCAACGCGCCTCCCAGCCCTTCCCTGCCGGGCACTCGGCCACCAAGCTTTCCCCTCGGCGGGGCGGAGGGAGAGCGGCCTTCGCCCCGCCCCGCCGCCAAGCCCCGCCCGCTGCGCCCTTCCTCCCCTTCCTCCTCCTCCGCCGCCCGCCTCCCCGCGGTGGCGGCGGCTCGGCGATGCAGCGCTACTTCTCCCTGGGTGACTGCGACGTGATGGGCTNGTGCTCCCCATTCTCAGCACAGCACCCCCTGACGAGCAGCATTTGCGATGAACGCCCTGGACGAGCAGCTCCGAGGGCCGGACCCACGCACGGAAACTCCCCCGCACGGGCAGCCTCGGCGGAAACGCGTTGCTGTTAAACCAGAGCGCGTCAACACGCCTCCCAACCCTCGGTTTCCCTGCCGGGCACTCGGCCACCAAGCTTTCCCCTCGGCGGGGCGGAGGGAGAGCGGCCTTCGCCCCGCCCCGCCGCCAAGCCCCGCCCGCTGCGCCCTTCCTCCCCTTCCTCCTCCTCCGCCGCCCGCCTCCCCGCGGTGGCGGCGGCTCGGCGATGCAGCGCTACTTCTCCCTGGGTGACTGCGACGTGATGGGCTTCGACCTGGACCACACGCTGTGCCGGTACCACCTCCCGCAGAGCGCACGGGTGAGCGCGGCGCCGCCGGAGGGAGAGCGGCGGGAGCGGGACCCCGGGCTCGCTGCTCGGCTGCCCGCGGGGAAACCCCGAAAGACGAGAGGAACCCGAGAGCTTGTCTCGCTGGCCGCTTCCCCGCAGGCCGCTGCGCGAGCCGAGGGGACAGACGTCTCCTCTGCCTTGAACGTGGTGCTTCCCGAGGTCTTTCCCGCATCCCCCTGTCCGCCGGGTCCAGGGATGCTGCGGGCTGAGTCCGCAACGCTCTGGGCAGGCAACCTTGGCAAACTTTGAGGCGTTTAGAATAAAACGCTGTGGTTAAGGGTCCTCAGCATCTCTGATCGGCGTCCCTGGTCTGGTGGGAGGTGTCCCTGGCCACCACGGGGGGGTTGGAGGTAGATGATCCCTTCGAAACCAAACTATTCAGTGATTCTGTGCCTTAACCTTGTCCCTTACGGAAAGGAGCTGCTGTCATGTGCACATGTGCAGTGCCTTCCCGCCCTTGGCGCTTCTTCCTTTTTTTTTTTTTTTCCAACTGGCATGTTTTAAACTCCCTTATAGTGTTTCGCTGTCTCATCCTTCTTCATGGGTGTCAGGATTTTGCTGCAGACCTATCCTGTGTTACAGATGCTTATAGTGTCCCTCTCCCCCCTCTTTTTTTGCCTCTGTTCACCTACTGTACATTTTGTGCTGCCTGGGACTCTCACGTTAATTGCAAGGTACTTAAGAATTTGCTATAGAAATTAATGGTTATGAGATGTCCCATTTATAAATTGGTGTGGTTTGGTGTCCCCTGGTTTGAAAAGTTACGTTGCTTCCTTCAGCTGTGAATGACTCTGTAGAGTGGCATCCTTTTTACAAAAGAGGGCTCAATGGTAGAAAGTTTTAAAATACCTGTGCTCTTCTTATGTTTCCACTGGGAACTGTACAACTCTAGACTTACCCTCCATATTATTTCTCTTATGCCACCCACATCACATCTTGCACAAGCACATTCTTCCTGGTAAGAACTTTGTGTGTTGGAGGCAGATGTTAGACTATTGTTAACTTAAAAAAAAACCCCCAAACCCACCAAAGAAAATACATTTCCTAACCTTACTTCACTTGTCATCTTCTCACAGCACAGGGACGGACTGAAACATGCCCATTGCATGCCTCCTTATCTATTGGAAATCAAAATGCCTTAAATATGCTGACAAGCAGAGTTCAAGATGCAATTAGTTCTTACTTTTTCAATATTGGCCTTCATGTTAGTCTTTCTTAGGCATTATTCATATTCATTTCAAGAGCAGCTTTTGTTATCAAGAAAAAAAGGCCAGGGAGTAGCTTTTAATGAAAGAACCACAAGAAAAAGGTAGCAATTACTATCGTTGTATGGCCTTTAAGGACCAGGGGCATCTAAGTAGACAGTCTTGTACAACTTTACCTGCATGTTACATTGATAAATTGCTGACTGTTGTACCAGACTTTAACAGTGTTCTTTCTAAACATACAAATACTAACAAATACTTAATATTTGTCTATTTCCTTCAAAATATTTTTCTTGAGATGCTTTTGAAGTATTGTTTGGAAACTGCATGTTGAGGTCTTGGTAACTGACATTTAAAATTAAAAAGGGAAAAAACCTAGCCAAAATAATAATAATTATTTAAAAAAAAAGACGACTGGGGAAGGGGAAGGTAGTAACTCCTCTGAAGTATTTACCATCTTGGTTTTCTGACAGTCTTGAAGCACAGAATCATAAGGTAGAATGCTGTAAACTTGGTTATACTGGACACTTTGCACCAGAACTGTTGTGTGAGCATCTTGAGCCATTTTCCACCTATGACAGAAGCAGTCTCAGGCACAGTTTCCAAGTAGTGGAGGTTGTGGGGCAGAACTTGTAGTTTCCTGGGTTGATTTTCCTTAGGAGACATTAACGCTTGCATTTTGCCACTATCTGTGGAAACAGTATCTTTGGTCTCACTTAATCAATGCAATTAATACAATATTTTATTTTTTTATTCGTAGCTAATATATGATAGTTTTGCCCAGTATCTGGTAACAGAGAAGGGTTATGATGAAGATTTGCTGACTCTAGCTCCAGACAACCTAGACTTCTGGTGAGTATGTTGGAAGTCGCAGAACCTTTCTTCAGAACTTCCTTTATGCTGTAACTTTTACAAAGCTTGATAAACAGGCTTTCTTAATAAGCAGTTGTGTTATGATTGTTAAGCCCAATAGATAAATCCAAAATTACGATTTTAAATATGTGGTTGAACAATTATTTGTCATGAGATACTTCTAATGTGGTATTTTGAGGGAGCTGAGTATCCAGACTTGCTTTGTGCTTCTAGCTGTCTAAACACAAGGTGTTTACTTTTATTTACTCTTATTTTACATGTCTCCTTTGTCTTCTGCCTTCAGCTCTACTGACCATCAGAATTTAGTCACTTTTGTTTCCACAGAGGTGTTTATTTAAGGCATATTAATCTCAACAGTCTTCTGAGGAAACGAGGAAAGGTGACATACCAGGAGGTAGACTTTGCATCAGACACAAAGCTGTGATGCAAAAAGATTAAATGCAAGTTGCTGCTCTGAGTCTCAGTGGTCTTGAGGGAGGAGCTTGAACATAAATCTTTGACCTTCCAACTTTATTAACCAGGCCAGGAGTGTTGGGGCTTGAAGGCCAGGTTATCACTAATTTTTTAGAATAGATTTCTCATATTTTGAGGACTCTGAAGTATGAAATTCTTCTTAAGATCTAGATACCTTGGCCTTGATCCCTTACTGGAGCTAGGGATCCATTGACTTGGACCTGCAAACCTACAGTGCTGGTAGCCATGTGTCATTTGTGAAAGGCCAAGTTCTGGTTGCTGCCTTTGTTACATATCTTCTTTCCTTTGGGTACCTTGTAACAGAAGATGAAGGTGGCATTATCTTTATAGTCTTGTTTATTCATTATTCTAGCCACTGAACTCTGAATTAATTTTTTCAAACAGCCTAAGTGAGTGTATATTGGATTTACCAGGAGAGTTAGGAACATTTGTTGCATTGCTGTCCTATGCTGCCAACTCTTAACCTTGTTAGCACTGGCTAGCATGACAGTGCTTCTGCCTCACATGCTCCTTAGGTATTCAGTTCCCTGATTTAGAACCATGTTCTACCCCTCTCTCATTTGGTAATTTATCAGTCTAGTAATAATAAGTAGAGGAATTGCCACCAAGAAAAATATATATTTAATAGAAGTCACTTAAATATCACATTTCTTAGTTGTATATGTTTGGACCTTAATCCTCCAACCTTGTCTATATGAACAATCACTGAACAATGGAACTGGGTTTATTTAGTGGGAATTTGCTATATAAGTGAAATCCAGTCCTCATTGCTGTAATATGTATTTGCATATATAAAGCATTGTTAAAACATGGAAGTATCTGAAGGGTTCTGATTTTGCTACTTTTATGTAGCATCATTGTATAGCTTCTATAGCTGGATTTCACTATTCTGATGTACAACAAGGCATTCTTCTGAAAGCATTAATTGTTTGGTTTTTCTTCCTTAAAAAAATATTTTTAGCTGTAAAGGCTTGGTATTGGACATTGAAGAAGGAAATTTCCTGAAACTTGCAGAAGATGGAACAGTTTTAAGGTAGTATTGACAGTAAATTTGTATTGCTAAACAAAAACCAAAATTTTATCATCTTTCTGAAAGCCATCTCTCAGTTTTGTTAAATATTTGAAGTACTAATTTTAACATACATGTGTTTATTAGATGTAAAAATTTAAATACTCTGTAGTACTCGGTTTCTTTCAATGTTACATAGCAGTCTTTGTAGTATTTCCATGTTAGCTGCTAGTAAAGAGTATCTAATTTTTAATAAATATCTAAGACTCTGGGGCCATACTAATTGTGAAAGTAAATTCACTTTTTCAGTAGGTACCAAGGTATTCTTTGTCCAGTTCTGCTGAGATCATGGGTAAGGTCTTTCTTTGAATTGTGAGTAACATGAGTCAGAGTCAATGCTAATGACTAATGCTAATGATGCCAGCAGCATTATCTTTCTACCATACACATTCAACATTCTGCAGGATTACAACATATAATTTAAATAGCTTGAGGTAAATGAAACACAGAAATCAACATAGTCACTTTCAAAATTCTCTTTTTTTCTTCTCATCAGCTGTACTTTGCCTTCAGTTATCATTTTAGTACATCCCTAGTTTCATTCTTTTTTAATATAGAAGACTGCTATGTTGAATCACAAATCTGAAAGGTACATATATATGAAATACGTCAATCTCAGTCTCATTTTCCCCTTATTTTTTTCCCAAAATGAAAATCTGTTTAATTTAGTACTCAAGATAGACTCTTACTTTTTTTTTTCATAGCATGTGGGAGAAGGAGCTTGAGTATGCTAGAGAAAATCAGATCTCATCGAAAACAGGGAAAAATATCCGTGAGTCTCTGCAGCATATCTCAAAATTCATTTAGTACCATGAATTTTGCAGTATTAAATGCAGAAGTCAAGACTGGAGGATATACCACAGTAAAAGGAAGAGTGATACAGGATTAATTCTTCTAGCATGGCCTGCGTTTGCTTCAGAAATGGAATCTCTGCATTCATTTGGGGCATGATTTGGTGGTCAAGCTAGTTGGTTTTTAATTCCTAAAAAGGCTTGTGCCTACTTCTGTGTTACACAGCTGCTCAGCGCTCAAACTAGCACTTTTCCATAGTTCTGCCCTGCATTCTGTGAATGTTACCAGGCTTCAGAATGATGTATAGGCTTTCTGCACTGTGTTTTATTGTGCAGTGTATATTGATAGTTCAAGTATAGCGAGTGTCCTCACACAATTGGGAACATTCGAGCAGTACAGAGTGATTGTGTTAGCAGGTGAGGCACAGTAGCCGTGCCCCGAGCCAACCAAGCCTCTGTGTAGCAGGGCTTTTGTCAAAGACTGTAATGTATATGATAAAAGCTTAGACACTGGGAAACTTCTGAGTTACAAAGAGAGTTACTTCTGATCAACGTGCATCCACCTCAGTATTCAGTTGCAATATGTAACTGTGCACAAGGAGCAGTTTGGCTGTTTTTTCAACCTTTTTCTTTTTCTTTTTTTTTTTTAATGTAAATAATGTATCAAACAGGGCAAGCCATGGTACAAAGAGCATGACATCTGAAGAGATCCTGACAACATATGGAAGGAGGGAGTGGAAACATTTTAATACAGTCAGTGGAATGGTTTCCCGCTCAGGTATCTATATCTTAGCATGTCCTCTTCTTTGAAATTGCTCTGGCCTCTTCAGTGCCTGATACTGTTATTTCTTACCACGTATATTTAAAAATACTTAAGTTGAGAATTACTGGAATAGGTAAATGTCTTAAGGGAAGAGTTGGTTTTTTGTGTTTTCAATTTCTAACATTAGAGCTCACTTTAAATTTAGGTCACCAATGATGAGATAAGTGAACTGACATAGGCATATTTTGGTTGTAGAGATGGCCACAATGTTCCTTGATGAAGTAGTCTGAGATTATTACCCTATTTTATTTAGGACATATTTGGTAAATCTCAATGTTAACTGTTGACTCTTTACCATCTCCGCTATTACTGGAGGCCTAGCTGCAGGTGCTAAGAGCAGAGCAGGTCTGGAAACAGAACTTATTCTTCTGCAACTGAAGTTTCTTTTTTTGAAGACAGCAGTCACTTTGAAGACGCTATGGCTAGGTTTGCATTCTTGCTCTGTGCTTCCTCTCCATTTTACTTTGATCTTGGCAATTCTGAGTAACACACAAAGTATTCAGTTTAGTTACATTATGCTGTGCAGCGGAGGTATTTTCCTTGAGGTTTTGCTGACATAAATTTGTGATGCTTATACTAAACTGCAGGTAGGTAATCTTTTCCATCTTCTTGGAAGAGAAACATTTCCTTTGGTCATACAGCAAATGGGCCTTTCTTATTCATAGAAAAGTGCACTCAGTCTCTTTTGTGAATGTTAATCTCTATTTTGCTGACTTGTGCTTTAGTATACCTAAGAGACAGCACAGACAAGATAAATACAAAAAAAAAAAAATCACTGTTTAGGTCATTTCACTGGAAATGAATTGTTGTTGAACATGACCTCACTCTGGGGGGGAGGGACATTTGCACCCTCCCGATTTAGTTATGTTTTGGGGGCTCACATAATAAAGCACTTGCTGCAACATGTATCTGCAAAGGGCAAGCCTATGTGTAAAAATGTATCTGAAACAACTTCTCAACCCTTTCTCTGTGTTTCCACTGCTAGGGAAACGCATGTCTTGAAAGAGTTGGATGATCCCGTCCCAACTCTTAAAACTCATGGTTCTCCCCCATCTTTTCCACCTTACTTTTTAGAGCCTTAAACTGTATATTTAAAATCTCACTGCTTTGATATAAACAAACAATGTCCAGTTACTAGTTATCAGAATAAGAAGCTGGAATAAAGGCTAACAAATGCTGGGGAGCAGATAAGGCTTACTACCAGTAAAATCCAAATAGGAGCTTATATTATTATATAAATGTATTTTTTAATTTGTGACTGAAGCATACAATACAGACTAAGAAATTAGTAGCAATTTTTCATTATTTTTTTCCAGCTAAATACTATTTGTACGATAATTATTTTGACCTGCCAGGAGCTCTCTTGTGTGCAAGGGTTGTGGACAGCTTAGATCAGGTAAGAACTGGATTGTTTGAAACTAAGTACTGTGTTAACTTTCTCTTCCCTCACCACACTTCACGCACAGATTTTTAAATTGAAAAACATCAAGGTCATTTAACTTTTTGCTTTTCTGGAGTTTTTTGTGTCTGACTTAGTGTATTAAAGTTGTCACCAAAGATAATTGTGAGCTACATAGCATGTTCAAAATAAATGTTTTTCCACCAGAGGGCACAAATATCTAGGATATGAACAGAAATGCACTGTTCTCTCAGGTTTACTCTGTGATATGCAGAATATAGTTCTGAAAATCTCCTTTAATTATACTTAATGGTACTTAAATCTAATGTAAATATTCTGAATAACAATCTGCTAATTTGCATGGTGTTAATGAGTTGAAAGCTTAATTCCATCATTTTCTAAACTTGCTTTTGTCTTAAATGTATTGATCTGTATAGGCAGATGTAAAAACACCTCTAGAATACTATCCAGTTTTTTTTTCTTTGGTAAAAAATATGTTGAATTATCTAGACAGAAAATACGATTGCTTGAAACTTTTTCAGTACTTTTTAGACACATAGAACATCCTAAGCCCTACCTTTGAAGTTTGATGCTAATTGACTTGGTTTTATTAACAAAGGCTTGAATCTTAAACTTTTGTGGAGTTGGGGGTAGGAGGATTCAACTCTTAGAGTAAATATATTGAAGTCAAAAGAGCACCAATGTAGTCTTCTGTCTAAAGGCACCAAAGCGCTGCGGCACTGAAAATTGTCAATACTAAACTTTGTATGCAGAGTGAAATTTGGAGCTGTGTGATTTGGTATCTTACATCCCTTTGGGTATCAGCTTACTTGATGCTTTAGCCTACACTCCAAAATAGCAAAGAGAGTAGATTGCTGCTTAAGCCCAAGTGCTGCATGAAGAATTAGCTAAAGCTAGCTTATCAGGAAGCATTGAGGACAGGTGCATTGTAAGACTCTTAATTTTGTGCCTGATTAATCTCCTTCCTTTCAGCTGTTCACTGCTTAGAATACTGTCTCAGATATAGCACCTATTACTTTATTTTATATTTGATTTAAACTCAGTGCAAATCACCTGCTTGTTGGGAGAGAAAACGTGTCATAGCATGTGTGTAATAAGCTTACACATTCAGTTACTAGTTCACAAGCTGGAATGCCAACTGTGGATCAGTGCTGTCTTCAGTCAGAGAGAATTAAACCAAAACCGTTTCTCCAGAGAGCTACTAAAAGTGGGTCATGCACCCTCTTTATCAGCTAGCAGTTCTTGAATATTTTACTGGATGTTGACCCACTTTCAATGGAGAGAGCCACAGTGATTCCCTGGAAGGCTGGTATCAGGCAAGTGAGAAAGATACAAGGTGGTTAGGCCTCTCCAGCACTCATGTCTGCAAAATGCCGTGTCCTAGGCATTCGAAACAATCACATATTCTTCTGCATTTGTAAAAGGAAGTAGAAGCTTCCTGTTTAGTAAGGACTACTTCCTTACCACTTCCAGACATTTTAGGATCAGGAAAGCTTTCTACTGGAAAAAGATGGGAAAACTGCTAGGTTTGGATTCAAAATGGGTTTAGACATGAGCTGGATGCTGGGCTGCTCTGCGTTGTTATAAATGAATCTGCTTTTCATGTGTCCAGAGCCAGAAATCTTACGTATTTTCAGCCAAAGCTGAAGAGCTTCTTAGTGTTTTGGATCTTTGCATTGAAAAGCTAGACAAAATACTGCTTTGTCTGATAGGTCAGCTAAAAAAGTCACACTTACTAATCACACCAAAGTCATGGTGGACTGCATGGCCATGCGAACAGTTTTCTCTATGCTTTTTGGGAATCAGTTTGTTTTCTTGTAAGTTTGTAAGCAGTGGCTATAGATTTGCATGGAATTAGTTTGGCGGGTATTTTTGTCTTCTCTGAGGTCAAATGTTTTGAAGGAGGGGTGCTCACTTTTAAACTACTATCCCTCTGTCTTCAAAACAACACTTTCATGAACTATTAGCTCATGACACATTTTTTTAAAAGAAACAAACAAACAACCAAACCCCCAAACTAAGGAGTGTGTCAGCCACGTGGAGTACAAGGGTAGTGGATGGTTGAATCCTGTGTCTCAAGCTTAGTGCTAGTGTAGGCTAGTGCCATCACCATGACACAGATCTCTCCAGCATCTTCTGTGTACAGCTTTTAATAATGACATTGCTTAGAATCTAACTGATGTGAAACCTTTTCTCTTTATTAGTTCTTTTATGTATTTCTGTGGCAGTTTACTGTGGGAATGGATTTTAAAAAAGAATTGAAAACCTCAGCATTGTATCTTTCCTGCTTTTAACCTGTAGAGCTCATGGTTGATAAGCAGACTACTGTAGTCCTTATCAGTCATGCACAAAAGGCCTTGTTTGTGCAACTTGCTGGTTGTGAAATTAAAGGCAAACAATTCCTCTGGAAGCCTCCATGGTAGATAAGGCCTGAAATAACAGTTTACTTCAGCACGTCTAAACTAAGTGGGTTTGGTTGTCAAAGTTAAGGGTTTGTTTGGGTTTTTTTTGTCAGTTTCTGAGTGTTTCCCTCTCTAGCAAATGCTTTATGCTTACAAAATGGGTCATTATTCAGGTGTTGGCGTGGTGATCAGAACACCAAGGGAGGCAGTGCCTTGAAATCTTCTAAACATTTGCCTTGAGTAGCAACACAACAAAGATAATTTCCTTGGTATACAAACTCCAGTTACTTTGCTGCTGCTTACCTTATAACTCTGAGCACCTCTTACAGGCTCCATAGCTAGTCTTCTGCTCTGTAATAGTGGTTGGCTGTACAATTGCTCTGTTTAATGTAACAGTGTTAAAATTTCTGGAGTTTGAGAGTGTTGTGGGGCTCAACTGGTTGAGAAGCTTTTCCGGTCCCTTAGTGAGATGCTGAAGGGGTGGTTGAGGTCAGCTGGAGCTTTTCTGTGCCTGAGCAGCTTTCTAGGAGTGGCAAGAGACTGTTCACAAGCACAGATCACCTTCCTCTATCCTTCTACCACAGCTGCGGTTTGGCAGACTTCAGAGTACAATGCAATGCTGCTCAGCCCAGCTCTGAATGAATATTTTATATGGTGTTTGGGGTGGAGTTGTTGACTTAAGAGTGTTACCTCTAAATTACAGTGAAAGGTTTTGACGCTTCTCGAGGTGGAAGATGATACAAGTGCCAGGCTGTAGATAATGTCAGTCTGCTAATTAAGTACATTATCTGCTATTCTAAGTACTTCTTTTTCCCAGATGTCAGTGGGAAGTATATTTCAGAAAGTTGCTGCTCTGTCTAATGCTCCCTGTTGCTTACAGGGAGCTTACAATGTTCCTTGCAAATATGAATCTTTTTCTCCTTTCCCCTTCCTCTCCCACCCCCACCATAACCTTCTGAAGTGGAGCAATAATTTGTATGCAGTTCCCCAAAGCTAAACTGGGCACTACTGAATCCTGATGTCCTGAATCATGCTGTCTAGAACTGTTTTACTCCAAATACTTCTGCATCATTTCCAAATAATGGCATTCCTGTCACTGGTTTAATATGAAAGCTCAAAATACCTGATACTTGATATAACAGCTAGGTTTCTTTTGACACTTACAGCATGATGCTCAGAAAAAATATGACTTCTGGAAGGACATGGTGGCTGCTATCCAGCATAATTATAAAATAACAGCTTTTAAAGGTAAGTGTGTTCGCTGAAAATTGCTATAATACCTGAAAATATTACATGTGCTTGCCAGAGCAAGTACATTTGCAAGTGTGCTGTAGGTCACTCAACACAGCTTTTTACTTCTCAGACTTACAAATAGTTGTATAGTAAACATTTATCGTGAAACAGAGTATATTTATCATTTTTGTGTCATTTAGCTGAAACTGTTTTGCTGTCTTAAATAACACTTGTGATGTGCTAAGCCTTCACTGAATTTCAAGGAAAAATGGTACCATGATTGGTACGGTACAGTAGACATCCTTGATCCTGTTCTTTATGTTCTTGCAATAATAAATAAAACCAGAAATGCATTGGGAAAAAAGTTAAAGCACTTACTAGTATCTGATAATTTTCTTTAGCACTCTTGTTTTGAATAGAATGCTTCGTGTAGTATTGACACAATAGTAAGAATATTGTTGTTCTGCTATAAAGTTACTAAAAGCTGAAGATTTTTTTTTTTTAATAACAACCTTCCTCTACCCAAAGCCAACCTTATAAATAAAAGTTTGAAAACATCTTGGATACCCTTCAGCTAGAAATTATTTTCTTTCTTTCACTGACTTAACTTCTGAGTTTCTATTAGATACTTAAAATAATAAGTTGATAATAAATGGAAACCATCTTGTGTGTGTACACAGTTAGTTGAAGTTATTTTCTGCTATGCATTTTGTAAAAACATTATATGCAGCTCAGTTCAGAATTCTGTATTGTCTTACAGGCAGTTTTTTCCAATAGAATTATCTCTGTTAATGCAACATTCATTAGGCACGGGTGTAGTTTGGACCCTCTTTAAAGCCTACCTTTTTTTCCACCAGAGCTGTACTACTTGCTGTATTCCTTTCAAATGTAGTTGACAGAATTGTCTCAGATATGTTCCAAATAAAAACAGAAGTTGATG
This sequence comes from Piaya cayana, assembly GCA_013389865.1. Taxonomy (NCBI): domain Eukaryota; kingdom Metazoa; phylum Chordata; class Aves; order Cuculiformes; family Coccyzidae; genus Piaya; species Piaya cayana. The sequence goes on from WAAB01001400.1 coordinate 177,819, forward strand.
TTAAGATGTGTAAAAACCAGCAAGATTTTCCTAAAATGTTTTGAGGTTTGTGATACTGTGTTTCCATTGGAGTTTAGATTGGTAGTTAAGAATTCTTTTAGAAACTCATTCATACATGAGATAAATGTAGTCTTTGTTTTCTGCTGGTATTAAACCAATCCTAATCAATTGTAACTACATTTTTAGCATTTTTGTTAATTCATTTTTAAATCATGAAAGCTCTTTGTTTTAAAAGATGTGGAGCATGCAGCATTTGACAAGAAAAATAATTTTTGAAGTGTTTTCTGGAAACTAGTTAGGTCAAACAAAAGTTAAAGTTTGATCTTCGAACTCATAAATAATCACTTGGTTTTGTTTATATATAAGTATCTACTTATGCATATATATGTACCTTTATGCATATACCTACCTATCAGGTGCTTATTTGTGTACATAAGCAAGGAATCTGCATGCAAGAAGATGTGTGATATAACTAAACCCTTTGTAATTCCTGTCAGAATTGGTACCTATTTTAATACCACCTCATAATCTGTTATAGAAGTCATGAGGCACATACACAACAGTGTTGAAAGTATAAGAAAACATTTATAGGCCTGAATTATTTTGGATAAAACTCTAAAATCAGGAGTGAAACAATGCAGATTTTATACACTACTTAAATATTTTAATATGTGAAAGTTCTGTGCTCTGTCATGCATCACTTTAATAGGCTTCATAGTTGTCTTACTTTCCTTTTATGACATGTTCCAGTAGATGAAGCACTGAACAGGGAGTCAGAAGACCCAGAGACAATTTCTTCTTACATGGCTTACCTGTGATATTTGCATGGAATATCTCTTTTTGCTTCAGACTCTTCTATGAAATGAGAATAGTGGTACTAATGTTCTATCACAAGTTTCTGTCAGAGCTTTGGTTGGTTGGTTCTTCTTCAGTTGCAAGCTTCATGTAACTTCCTGAGGAAACTCCTAAACCTAGCTCCAGCCCAGTATAAGGAACCCCCACTGTCTGTCTTAGCCCAGAGCTTGGCCTGAACACCACAGCCTCTTGGCTCAACTCCATACCCTTGATGCCTTGTAGAGGGTTTAACCCTTCAGAGAAAATCCGTGATCATTCACGGTTAGTCAAAGTAAAATTTCAAAAGCAAACATTAAGTGGTCAGTTGAGGAGACGCAAAGTTCCCCAGTCAAAATGCAATCTTAGTGCCAGTGTTAGTGACAGAGCAGAACGACTGACCACTTTATTTTTGAAATCCGTCAAATGTTTGCAGTTTGCTTTGGTTTATTGTCAGTATGCCCTTGTTNTGTGCTGTAGGTCACTCAACACAGCTTTTTACTTCTCAGACTTACAAATAGTTGTATAGTAAACATTTATCGTGAAACAGTATATTTATCATTTTTGTGTCATTTAGCTGAAACTGTTTTGCTGTCTTAAATAGCACTTGTGATGTGCTACTTCACTGAATTTCAAGGAAAAATGGTACCATGATTGGTACGGTAAAGTAGACATCCTTGATCCTGTTCTTTATGTTCTTGCAATAATAAATAAAACCAGAAATGCATTGGAAAAAAAGTTAAAGCACTTACTAGTATCTGATCATTTTCTTTAGCACTCTAGTTTTGAATAGAATGCTTCATGTAGTATTGACACAATAGTAAGAATATTGTTGTTCTGCTATAAAATTACTAAAAGCTGAAGATATTTTTTTTTAATAACAACCTTCCTCTACCCAAAGCGAACCTTATAAATAAAAGTTTGAAAACATCTTGGATACCCTTCAGCTAGAAATTATTTTCTTTCTTTCACTGACTTAACTTCTGAGTTTCTATTAGATACTTAAAATAATAAGTTGATAATAAATGGAAACCATCTTGTGTGTGTACACAGTTAGTTGAAGTTATTTTCCGCTATGCATTTTGTAAAAACATTATATGCAGCTCAGTTCAGAATTCTGTATTGTCTTACAGGCAGTTTTTTCCAATAGAATTATCTCTGTTAATGCAACATTCATTAGGCACGGGTGTAGTTTGGACCCTCTTTAAAGCCTACCTTTTTTTCCACCAGAGCTGTACTACTTGCTGTATTCCTTTCAAATGTAGTTGACAGAATTGTCTCAGATATGTTCCAAATAAAAACAGAAGTTGATGTTAAGATGTGTAAAAACCAGCAAGATTTTCCTAAAATGTTTTGAGGTTTGTGATACTGTGTTTCCATTGGAGTTTAGATTGGTAGTTAAGAATTC
>WAAB01001400.1:183875-230171 GCA_013389865.1 Piaya cayana
AGCAGAATGCTGTGAGAAACTGTCAAAGCCTTTGCTGAAGTCCGGGAAGACCACATCCACAGCCTTTCCCTCATCCAGCAGCCGAGTCACTTTGTCATAGAAGGCAATCAGGTTAGTTTGGCAGACCTGCCTTTTGTGAACCCGTGTTGACTGGGCCTGATCACCCAGTTCCCTTGCATGTACTGAGTCCCTCTATTTGTTTCTGAAATAGAAGCGCTGAATTGTTTGAATGTATGAGTAGCACTGCATGCTGTCTTTAAATACTGGCTAGTCCTGCTGGACTAATTCAAGAAAACACAAGAAAACATTTTTAGTGCAAAAAAGAGAAAATTTTTAAGGTATCTATAGTTAATACTTGGCCTAATACAGAAAGGTAGAAAAGTGGGGGTAAAAAATTCAGACTCGAGTGTCTTGTTTTATATTTGCTTGAAAGAAATTGTTGCAGGATTCTACTTACAAAATGTGGCACTGTCCACTGTATTATATCCCTTCAAACATTTGTGTGCAGTGTTTATAATAGTGGTAGCTTAGGTCTACTTGGCTGCTAATATAAGCAGATGTCATGTTACACTCTCCACTTAAGCATTTATTATTTTACCAAAGTATAGCCTAAACCACAGTCTTCTTTATGCAGCAGTACTTAATAAGACGAGAAAAAAACAATTCTGCAAAGTTCCTTTCTTAGTAGTTCTTTACAGTTTCCAAAACATTATTTCATTTTGCTAATGATGGATCAACCTCAAGTTGTTGTTGCTTTTTGTTACTAATCCCAACATATCAAGTACTTAGGAAATTGGTGATTCCAAAGATAGACAACAAGATTCAGGCTCTGCTTTCATGAGGAAATGGTTGAATTGTAAGACTTTTAAACATTTAGTGCAAGTGATTAAAAACTTGTGTTTAAAAATGAAGCTAAAAATAATAGTTAAAGAGTTCATAGATTTTGATGTATATGATACTTTTAAGACACATGAATGGTAACTTATTGTAAGAAATATGTAATCAAACTATTATGTTTTCTTAATACACAAGCAGTAATTTTACTAAGCTAGCTTACTTTGTACCATTAAATTTTCATAGTGCCGTAACGGATTAATATTCTAATATTAATAGTCTAATATTTGTGAGATGTGAGTGTACATAGGTATGGTAAATGTGATTTTGTCTACTGACTTATTACTGCCATCTGATAAATTTTCCAGGTAAGTGAAAAATATTCCCCAGACAATTGTGCTTTAAAGGAATTAACTGTTCAGGCAAAATCAGTGCATAGATTGTCTTCAATTTTGGGGTGGTAAAACTGTTCTGATTTTGTGAGTGCCTGCATGCTTGTGAAGATACATTCTTAGTGTGTACATTTGGTGATAGTTGTTTTACAGTAGTCTGAATATTGTAACTTCAAAGAATGATTGGAGCTTAAAAAGTACTGAACTAGTTTGTTGCTGCAGATGAAAAATATGTATCAAACAAAGCTAAGTGGATTTCTAGGCTTCAAGGATGTTTGCTCTTTCATATTGTGAAAATCTTAGATCTTCGTAACGGGTAATAGTTTGTAAATCTATCTTTTTCCAAGTTGGTTATTCATTAATAAGAAAAGTGGAACTAAATTAAAACTGTGACATGGTATGCACTTTATTCGAGTTGTTTTCTTGACTCCTGTTTCATAGCTTAAAGAGAAAGCTGACAGATAGCAGGATGCTCCTGGAGTGTATTATGCAGCTGTTGTGATGACTGACTAGGCTGAGATTGTTTCCTTTGAATAATACCTTCAGTTATTTCAAGCACAGTGATGAACTGGAGCTTTTATACTCCTATTTAAAAAATAAACTAAAAAATCAACAGAGACTAGTGCATTATATTAATTCATAAAATTTTAATGTTGCGTTCAGTTGGACAATTGATCATAACATGAAACAAATTTTTATGACATTTCTCTAAAAACATACAATATTATCCTACTAGGTTTTAACCAATCTCTTCCACCTTCTCACTCCCTCATCCATTTCTGTTGCAAAATTTGAAGTTGACCTGCTAATGATGAATCAGATCAGTGCCAGTTAAAATGGTCTGAAGGAGAGAGCTTCAGGACAATGTAAGTGGGATGTTGTTACATATGAGCAAATAGGAAACCTGAGAATGAAGAATGAACATAGTCAGAGGAATAGAGACCATTAGATTCTGAATTGGGCAGTTGGAGCCATACTTGATCATTCTCCATGAGATCAATGACAGCACTGCCAGAAGCCTGGTCAAGGTATCCTTTTGTATACTCATCATAGGTGTACATGAGCGGGGTACCATTTTTGTAGAGTCCAACCCAAACATTTGTCCCTTTTGCATGTACGTGGTAGGCAAAATAGTATAGCCCAGGGATCCTGCAGGTGAAGATTCCTGTCCTCGGGTCATAGTGTTGCTGCCTATTGTACAAGATTTTATCAAATTTTATGGGGACTGTCGCCGCAGGGTAGGCTTTTGAGAGGATGACACTGAAAGCGGACACTGGCATCCCTGTAAGAGCTTGGTTTACTCCCTTCATGAAAGACATTCCTGATGGCTCTCGAGACTGTCCTGCTTTAACATAGCTTTCGGGCATTATGGCTTGCCCGGGGGGACCAGGAGGTCCTGGGGGGCCTGGCAAGCCAGGCTCTCCACTGCTGCCTTTTGGCCCCGGAGGTCCAGGTGGTCCCATGGGTCCACTTAAGCCTTTTGTGGCAATTCCTGCAGGGCCTGGCAGTCCGGGAGCTCCTGGCTCTCCTTTCGCACCGGGGGCTCCTGGCAGCCCAGGGGGGCCTACAGGGCCTCTGATCCCAGGTATTCCTGAAGGCCCTCTGGGGCCAGGCTCACCATTGGTTCCTGGCACCCCCTTAATTCCTTGTGGACCCATGGGACCAGGCAAGCCAGGGAGCCCAATGTGGCCAGTGTCACCTTTTGGACCTGGGAAACCTGGGTGCCCCTTAGGACCAGCAAGACCCTGCTCCCCTGGGTAGCCTGGTTTTCCCTCTAAGCCTGGCAGACCTCGTTCCCCTTTGGCCCCTGGGAACCCTGGGGGGCCCACAGGGCCCATTTCGCCTTTGGGCCCGGGGAGGCCATTCTCACCAGGCAAGCCTTTGGCTCCCTGAGGACCCATGTTCCCTGGTGGCCCTGCAGGACCTGGTTCTCCTGGCACACCAGCTGGGCCTTGGTCTCCTTTAGGTCCTGGAAGGCCAGGAAGACCTTCAGGCCCTCTGTGTCCCTTCATCCCTGGTAATCCTGGCTTTCCAAATCCTGGGAGACCTGGGGATCCGGGCAAGCCAGCAGACCCGGGCTGTCCCTTTGCTCCAGGGATGCCAGCTGCTCCTGGTGGTCCCATTGGCCCAGGCTTGCCAATGCCAGCTTCTCCAGGTTCTCCAGGGGGACCCTGGGGACCTGGGAGACCAACTGCTCCAGGTGCACCTGGGAAGCCTCTGTCACCTTTCATACCTGGCTGACCCGGTAGACCATTTTCACCAGGCTTCCCTACCACAGCAGGACCTGGGGGGCCCCGGGGCCCCTGCGGACCTGGAAGACCCCTGCTACCCGGGCGCCCTGGAATGCCGTATCCATTTTCTCCCTTTTGTCCATTTATACCAGGGATACCTGCCTCTCCCTTCTCGCCAGGGAGGCCTCTTGGCCCTTGAGCTCCTGGAGGTCCTTGCGGCCCTGGTTTGCCAGGAACAGTCAGTCCTGCAGGGCCAGGAGTGCCAGGGGGTCCCTGTGGCCCTCTTGGGCCTGGAAGCCCGACAGGTCCGGCTTCTCCTTTCTCTCCATTTAGTCCTCTTTCTCCTGGCTTTCCTGGTAGACCTGGCATGCCTGGCTTTCCAACCGCAGAGAATCCAGGTGGTCCTGGGGGACCAGGAGGGCCTTGGGGACCAGGACTTCCAAACCCTGGTTTTCCTGCTGGACCTGGTTGTCCTCTTGGTCCAACAGGGCCTGGGGGACCAGGTGGTCCTTGTTCACCCCTCATCTGCACACCTGTGAGAGAGAGGAAACCAGGTCAACCAGGGCAGCTGTAACAGAATTGTGGACTTGTAGCAACATGGTGAATTTTACGAAGAGTTAACTCAATTTAGGCCTCATAGAAGTCAGGATTCTAATACTTTATTTGGTCACTGAGAATGTGATGTCCAGAGCAGAAGTGTCCAGAGCTCTTATTTATATAAGTAACCAGTGCAAATGTGTTGGAGTTGCCTTTTGAGCTACATGACTTCTAGAAACCTTTTTGACATTGATACATTTTATGGTTGTCAGAGAGTTTGAAATATGCTGTGAAAGTATATCTGAAGTATTAAGTAAGAAAAATAACAAGGAACTGATTTAGCAAGGTGTCGGACTTGCATCTTGATGAATGAAAGTGGAGAAAGCTTCCTTTGTAGGTTTAGCTGCTTTTCTGAAACTACTTGAGGTTATGTTTAAGTAAGGCTTTTCGCCTGTCTCTCCCATTTCCAAAAGTGGGCTATGGATCTGGTGGTTTTTTCCTAAGTATTGAATGTTACATTTTCAAATACTGCCTTAAACATTTCTGTTTGTCATAAAAATTTCATGTAGTGACAAAATCACAACTGGTAAGTCATCTTACTGTGGTCAGAATTGTGACATTGTTTTGGTTTTTTAAATAATACTTCATTTTCTTAGTTATCAAAACAGCAGGTGGAGCCACTTAACCAAATGTCACAAATAGAGGAATAAACAAACAAATTCACTGCTTTAGTTTTCCGTGCACTTTGGGGGAGTTCACAGCTATATTACAGAATGGATTAACATGGATACTGTGAGACTGATTCAGTAGTTCGCAGCAACTGGCAGCAAGATAGAAGAAAATACCATACCTATGATGAAAGTCAATTTAAGTCTTTTTAAGAATTAAAACCGAGACATACAAGAAGAGCCTGGAGATTTTGCCTTTTATGATGGAAACTTATTCTGCATGATAGTTATTTAGAAAAGATTGATAGCTGGTCATCAATTGGATCAGCTACAATTTGCACTTCAGTCTCTTACAAAAGGAACAATGTCTGTGTATGTGTATATACATATGAAAGTTTATGCAAAGACTGTTCTATTGTCTCAGATAATAAATTGCTTTTTTCCAGTCTGCAGCTACTCTTGATGGACCAAAAATGAGATAAAGGTAGAAAACTATTCTTGTACATACTGTATTTTAAAAAATACTAGAGATGTGTATATGAAATATGTTTGATTTTGGTTTGATATTGGATCTCCAAGGTTGCCTTCTTCCTACATTGCTATGGAAATTGTCCTTATCTATGAAGTCTTGAGAGTGTTCTTTGTTTTTTACTGATGCATAAATTCAGCACAAATGTATATCACCTTATTTTGCACACTTTCCTATCTCATCTTCCTTAAGGCAATGAAAAGGAAGATAGTTGCTATAATCCTACACACAGAAAGAGAGCAATGTCTGTAACTTAGTGACAAACTGAAAACGCCAACACACATCATCTCAGCTGCAAAGGAAATTGTGGAATCTGAGTACCAGTGAAAATTCTGGTGCAGTCTCGGTATCTTACTGAATTTCTTCTTAACTCCCAGATTTAGTAGGGTGCAATTACAAGTTGGTATCTCATTGTATAAGAGACATGGCAAAGATATGGCAAATTTTAAGAACTACATTGTATGAAAATAAAAATTGCATAAGGCTTAAACCTGTCAAAATTAACATGTGCCCTGCAATGGGTAAATGTTCTTTGCACATTGCATGTTTTCTCTTCACTGCAGATAAGATAACTGCCATCAGAGAAAACTGCTTACTGATCTGGAGGACTCAGAATATATTCCATAGGTTCTGTCTATGGATAGGACTTCAAAAACTATCTATTCGGATCAGAGAGCAAAGGCAGGTCAGATCACAACCTAACTACAAATAGCTGTATAGCTTCCTGATGCTCTTCCTGTTGTGAAAGATTAGCAGAAAAATACAAATAGATTTTTATATTAACTGCATTGAATCCAAACCCAAGCATTTATGTGGGTATTCCCACAGAAAATAACAGTGACTCCAGCCAGATCTGCTTTTTGATAACCAGAATTCAAAGAACTATGTCCAAGCCTACCAAATGTATTTTTTTTCTTTAGCAGTCAGAGTCAGTTTAATTACTGCAGTGGGGGAAACATTCATTTTATTCATTTGTGTTTAAGTAACATGCAGTTATTGCACTTGTTTTCTTTTTTGGTTGGCAAATTTAATCAGACTTTAGCTTCAGAGTGCTTCTCTTTCTTACTTTTTACCATGTTTTAGATGCAACTTTATATCAGTGCTACATTAACAGAGTGGTGGGTGCTGCCATTTTGGATGAGATGCTGAAGGCTGTTTCAGTATTCATGTTGTTATGAAGATTTTCTATAAGGAACTACATTGTTTCAAAGTAATTGTGCTGTCCAGAGACAATAGTAAGTCCTCTGAGGAGACAACAGCTGACCACATAAATGAAGAAGGATTTTTACCAGAAAATTGAAGAAGTGGTTGGCTACTATTTTTTATATATCTTGGCACATATCTTGATGCAAAATTTATTTATATTCTGTGAGTGCAATCAAATTTGATTTATGTATTGAATTAAGTATGAAGACTTTAACATAACCTGCAATGACTTATTTAAGTATTACTAAACAGTCAGACCTAATTTAGTGATTCAACTAGGACTTTTCAAAGATTTCAAGCCAGAGAGCTACTGGTTTAAAAACTATGTCCTAGTATATTTTTTAAAAAGGTAATGCCAAACACATACAGAAAAGGAAAGTATATTCTGACTGGAGAGCTGTCAAACCAAGATTTTTTTTTTTTAAACTGTTAAAACAATTGAACTAGATTGAGTGAGGCTTTGATATGGTGTATGATCTGTATATGTTATCCTGAGTCACCAGTTTGGGCCTAGACTGAAATTTTAGTTCCAGGCTGCCTTTTGTCAAAACTGTACAAATGCTGCTGGAGCTAATTGCATATGAAAGAACTCACTAGGTGATACAGTTAGGTTAATTTGATTCTTTAGTCTACTGTATTAATCTTCCATGGTCATCTCAGACTAGAAATTATGATCTCTAACAGTCTGTCCTCTGTAAACTCTTCTAAAAGCCCTATATAGGGTGTTTGTTTTCCACACTGAATAGCAGTGGTTTTCCAGTCCTCCATTTTTATGCTTGTCCACCAAACTAAGATTTGTCAGACAATTTTGAATGACTGGACTCCCACATCTGTAAAACTAGGCTGTTCCTGCTTTTGAGGTCTAGTATATAGTCTTTATTACCTTTCTTTTATTGACAGCATTTTACGCTTTTCATGTGTTGATATAAACATTCTCATTCTAAATACTAAGTTTCATGCACATTAGATTTTGTATTAGTATATAAAGTGAGGAGTGTAGTTCAGAACAATCCCTTTTCCTCTTTCGTGCTGTTTCCTGTCTACTCTGCTCCTTTAATTTAGTGTTTATTTCCCCCTTTTCAAATGTTTTTGACAGAGAGGGAAGAAAAAACACTACAAGGAGAAGATAATTAAGTGAAGTATGGTAAAGGATAACCAACTAAATAATGTACTTCACCTAAAAATAATGTAAATAATTCTGAATAAAGCCATGGAAAGCCACTATGAAATGTCAGTGAGGGGAGAGAGGAGAAATGCAGCTCTAACCCAGTGGGAATTCCAGTTAGTAAGTCCTCAGAGTAGCTGTTTATGTACGTGTACCTAAATTCAATCTGAATGTGCTGGTAAGATTACAGAAGGTCCTTGTGCTGAAGGCAAAGGATGAAACTGTGACAGTGTCTTGGTCAAGCACAGAAGAACAGTTTTGAAGGTAGGCTTCCTAGCCATCCTGCTTTCACTTGATTGTTATTGCAGAGTGTTCTTGGAGCACAAGGGCTTGAGCTCATTGTGGTGATACCAGGGCAACAGCTTTGGACTCTTACATGTGCTGCACATGAGCATCCAGTCCATAGCATCAGACTAGAGCTGGTGAAATGAAATGAAACCTAAATGAAGATAATGGGGATGCTGTGTCCTGATCAACACTGTTCTGCTCTCCAGATCTATGTCTGTTGTGTTACTCCATTTTATAAGGCAGATATGACCTAAATTGTCCTTTCTCTGGTGAAGAGAACCTTCGCTCAGTTTCTGCATTTCTACCTAAGTCTGATTATTACAACTAAAATTAGATGCAAAAACTGAAATCTATTCTGAACAGGTTGTTGACGTCTGAAAGAATATGCTATTGTTCTTAGTGGGTAGAGAAGGACATTTATAAGATTCAGATATCTTAATTTTAGTGATAATAACTTTGAATACACTCCTGATCACCCTTGGTTGTATGATTCATCAAATAAAACTAGCACCTAGGAAGTCAGAAGTTTTGATTTCAAGTTTTAAAAAATGCTTTGGCCTAAGTGTGGAAAAATGAAACAGAACTCGTAGTCTCAATGCAAAGTAGAGCCACCCATTTGACTTTCAGGGACAGAAAGGATAGCCAGAAATAAGTTGTCGCAATGTATAGCATTGCAATTATGTATTGCCTTTACAATAAAATTATTTATGAATTAAGAACTTTTTAGTAAAAAGCTAGAATTGTTATATTACTACAAGATCAATCTTTAAATTCACAGCTAAGGTCTGTTTTGAGTAGAGATGAAGTGTTACAATACATGAAAATTCTTTCTGAATATTATAATGACAGGTCTATTGTTAGAAACCCCAGTGCTGAACCAAGAAACGCAAGGATTATTGTCATGTTGTTCAGAATTATGTACATAATCATGTTGTGTTATTCCCACTACTGAAGATCAGATCTATAGCTCCATATGATATAGTCTCTAATGATTATTGTGTAAATAAATTGTCTGTGGTAAGTGTGTCTTTGTCAATAGGAAGCAACTACCAGAGCCACATCTAGTTCTTTCTGCAGGGATGGCATTATTTCAATAAACTTAAGCTGTTAGTGGAAGTTGAGTACTAATAGTATAAAGAAAGCACTTCTGTTCATGTATTGACTCACTAGAAATAATTATGTTAGTTTCTTATAAAAAATAATAAACTTACCTTGACTCTTTACATTGAAGGGTAGAAAATGTGGCCCCTTGATGCTGGATTGTTTCTGGTATCGCTCAGAAAAATATCCATCACTGCCATGAACAATGTTCAGACAAAACAGCAGCAGTAACGATATTTGTAAATGCATGTTTCCAAGTCAGTTCTGTGTTAGAAAGGGGAGAAGCAGCTTGTTATAAAGAAGAGCTGTTCAGTTGTGTTTCTTGTACATGAATAAATGAGTTTTCTTAAAATAATGGTATTTTAAGTAACATGATCTTGTGCTTACTTCCTCCGGCTTTCACTAGTTGTGAAAAATCCTTTAAGAAAGAAGGAAACATTACCACTTTGAATGGTAGAACTTAGAGTGAACAGCTAGATTAGAGGCAATAGTCTCACTCTTAGGAAAAGAAACAATTTTAAATGGATGCCAGACTCTATAAAAACACTGTCTTCAGAAACAGTCATCATTGTCCTATTTACAGTTGGGCTCCAGAAGTCTATTCAGGAGTTGCATATTATCAAAAGTCCTGAAATGAAGAAAAGTTTTCTGTGGAAATAGATAGACATTCTACAATGACCTTATTGACTATGTCTAATGCTATAGCAAGTGCAGCATGAAGTCTTGGCTCCTTCAGCATCAGTGGCAAAAAATCTCCCATTGCCTTGCTTGAAACCATGCTTTTATCTGTAGCCTTTAGATAGCCTCAGTGACAGTAAGGATGCTGTCACTGATGCTTAAACATCAACCCCCTTTCCTCTTCAACCAGAAGACATCTATCCTGTAGAAGTTACCTTCAAAACCAAGTAGAATGAAATGAAATTATAACATACCAAAATGTTGTGGAGCTCCAATGCTGAGTAACAGAGCAGTGAATCCTCCTCTATTGAGGAGGAGTTCTACCACTGGTGAGTGAGCAGAAGCTGATGATTTCAAGTGTCACCCTTGAGTATTTATATGATTTTTCCCTAAGCTGGGTGACTGCTGGGCATAAACTCCTCCCACAAATCAGTAAGCAGTAATTAGCTGTGTCTATATGTGTATTTTTTAGGGGTGGGGGAAGCTATTTTGGGCAGTCATCCTAGATCCTGTTAAGTGTTTTTGGTTTTTCTTCTTAACTTGGATTTCTTATTGTTGATGAAATTGCATTGCTCATAATTAGTATTTTCTAAAATTTTACGGCCCATCTGTTATTAGAACTGAGAAAGGTAACACTGGAAAAAATTATTAACTTCTAAGTAAGGTTGGTAATTCTAAGTGCTTCTTTTGGATTCTGTAAACAATTTAAGGAAAGAACTATACATTTTTATTTTGAGATGTTACTTTCAAGAGTAGCCCCTCTAAAGTCTACAAAGACTACTTCTGTGAGTAATTGTTCATTGGGATATGAGTGGAGAACTTATAGTCAATTAAGATGTTAATGAGGGATTTGAGTGAGAACCTGAAGATTACTTTTAGGCAGTTATTGTTTTATGAGATTGTTACCTTCACATTATACTTCTAGATTTTTGTTTTGATTCTGGAAGTACAGTACTACGTCTATCAAGTTCTGCAAGTAATGTTTCTATATTATGACTTCTTGAAATGCAGGCTTACCTTACATGGTGAGAATTTCATTATGTGTAGTTGTAACAAGTGTATTGAAATGCAAAGTGCTTCAATTGCAGGTGCTCTACAAGCATATGTTTGGGGCTGGTGGAGCTTTTCAGCATTCAGCAATTAACATTTTTACAATTATTGCTGTACCTTTTCTACATGCATGTTTCTGCGATTAGATGGTTTCAATTTAGTTAAAAAATTAAAGTACTAGTAGTTTACTGTTCTTGCATCAAACTTGATTGTAGCTTATCTCTTTTTTTCTTCAGGTTATACACTGGTTTTAACCTTTAGGAAGGTTTGTTAAAGTAATCTTGCTTAATATATGGTACCCATACATCGTGACTTCTTTTTTTTTAATAAATAATGGATTTTTACAGTGTTTCAGCATTACTTTGATTAGTGTTCAGTACTAAATAGGCAGTAATTTTCAGTCCTTGAATTGTTTGTGACTTTGGCACATCATTTAAGATTGAAAATAATAGAGAAGAAGAAACAAACTTCTCATTTAGGATGAAACTGTAGAAGTAAATATATAGTGCATTCTGCTTTTATCAAACATCGTCAGCAAAAATGCCTGCGTATAAATTACCTCTGTATTAAAACTCCTTTGCCAGTTGCAGTGTTCTTTGACATTGTTACGTGGTATTCAGTCTGGTAGGGGTTAGATTTTTGGGGTGTATCTGTGTTTCCCTTACACCAAAAATTAGTGGAAACACGAAGATAAATGATCCTTGTGTTTTTACTAAAGGAACTTTAGAAGTTACTGTATGGTGAAAACTAAATACATGCTTACTTGAAGTTAATTTATGCCATTTATGTAAGCTGTCTGGGAGCCTTTTGGTGAGGTACAGGCAATATCTATGCAGAAGAAAATATACAAACCCAGGTTTTAATACCAATTGTGGAAATGCTGCAATTGAACAAGGGTATGAGCATATTATATCATAGGAATGCTAATAAATAACCACTGTTACTGTGAGTTCTCATGCATGGTAGGTACAGAAGGGACACCTGTTACTGTTCCAACCAAAAGACTGAGCTGGTGGCCCTGAACTGTGTGGCTATCCTGTGGAATGACAGGTTAACATGGACTGAATTTTACCTGCTTTGTGTCTTTGTTTAATTCCACACTCCTCAAGTAAAAACTTCTTTGGCTTTATTGTATTATGGCAAATATCCTAGAACACAAGTTACTGTACTGAAAGAGACCAGTGGACCATCAAGTCTATTCTGCTTACAATTGTGCTAATACCTTTGCTGCATTAATGTTGTGATTTAAAGACTGCTGCAATCATGTATTTAAGGTATCGTTGAACTGTTCTTTTCTTCTATTCTTCTTCCTAGCCATCCCCTAAACAACACTATGTTCCATTTTTGTAAATAAACCCTTTTTGCAGCAGTGGTCTTCAGACTGAAGCTTGCTTTCCCCTGTTAATCTTGCACATCCACTCTGGTCAGTGGTTTTCAGAGTGTTTGCATGTCTGAGATGGCATTTCTACTACCCTTGCATGCACTCAGTTCTTTTTAATCTTTAGAAGAAGGAAGCTTTGTCCTCAACTTGTTTGTGTTACTTCTTAAGGTGCTTCATTTAAAAATTGTTGTCTGTAAATTCAAATGAGAATCTAGTCATCCACTTGTGACATAGGCAGCAAGTATATGCCCATAGAGTTTATTTCCTCCTTGAAAAAATATAACTCCAGATCCTTTTTTTGGTTCACATAAATCCAAAAGTAGCATTTGATTTTAAAACTTTTAAATATATGGCCCCTAGTGGGAAGTGTGGTTGTTGCTAATTTGACAATATTTGGTTAAGCAAGTTAAGGATAGTGGGCAACCATTTTATGCACACAGTTTCATGCTAATTTCTAGCCTAATTCATGAATGCCCCCAAAGCAGGCACTCTTAGGTTACAAAAGCACCAATAATGTACACTGATATTTGCCCAGCAGCCTCATTTCCTGCCTTGCCTCCTTCTGGGCAGGAAGGTGAATAATCTTTCTGTGTCTGCATAAATAGAGATGATTGTGGGGTCAAAAGGTACATACAGGCAAACCCCTTGTTCTTGTGCTTAATGTAAGCTCCACCCTATTGTGCTATCTTATGCAGCTACTTTGGTTTGAGGTTTTGGAGGTTTTTTGTGGGTATGGGGAAATTGAGGGAGAATTGGAATTCACTGCTTTTGTATGTTATTTCTATTGCTGTGGCTATTTCCTATTGGCAGAGCACTAACACGTATTTAGCTCTAAGCATGCATATGAAAGGTAGGCTTCGGTATATATTTGCACATGCTAAAATACATGCAGTGGACATGTTTTTGTATACTTCTTTACAGTAACAGCAAATTTTAAACAAGAAAGGTTATTTGCATACCTGTTTTCAAAGTATAAATATTTAGGTGCTTCTGTTTTATAGTTACACATTTAGAAAGTTGTTTTAGCTTACAAATGAAGGTATCTTCAGTCCCTCCTGCTCCTCCTGTCCCACTACTGTATTTAGATCCATTGTACCACCTCAGAACTTGCTTTTGTTAATATGTTGGCTGCTTCTTCCCATATAAAGGTAGCTGTGGTAGATGTAATGGTGATAAGCTTAAGTCCTAAGCTTAACAGCAGTAAAAAGATAGCATTTCTGTGGACCATTTGAAGTAGGTACTGGAATCACTATGTTTTTAATGCTGTTTGCAGCAGCCTTCAGTGTTTAATTGTGTTTGCTGACTGAATATTGTTTGTTAGTATCAGAATAGTTTGGGTTGGAAGGGACCTTAAAGATCATCTAATTCCAACTCCTCTGCCATGGGCAGGAATACCTCGCACTAGATCAGGCCACCTCAGGCCCCATCCAGCCTAGCCTTGAACACCTTCAGGGATGGGGCAGCCACAGCTTCCCTGGGCAACCTGTGCCAGTGCCTCACTGCTCTCATTGTGAAGAATTTCTTCCTGATGTGTAGTCTAAGCTTCCCCTCTTCAATTTATAGCTATTCCCTCTCATCCTATCACTACAAGCCTTTGTAAAAAATCCCTCTCCAGCTTTCTTGTAGGCCCCTTCAGGTACTGGAGGACTGCTATAAGGTCTCCCTAGAGCCTTCTCCAGTCAGAACAGCCCCAACTCTCTCAGCCTGTCATAGCAGATGGGCTTCAGCCCTCTGATCATCTTTGTGGCCCTTCTCTGGACCAATTCCAGCAGTTCCATATCTTTCTTATATTGAGGATTCCAGAACTGGACACAGTATTTCAGGTTGGGGTCTCACAGGAGCAGAGTAGATGGGCAGAATCACTTCCCTCAACTTGCTGACTGTGCTTCTTTTGATGCATCCCAAGATATGGTTGACCTTCTGGACTGCAAGTGTGTATTGCCAGCTCGCATTGAGCTCAACAATCAGCACCCCCAAGTCGTTCTCTGCAGGTCAGCTCTCAGTCACATCATCGCCCGTTGTGTACTGAAACTGTGGTCCATCTGGGTGACATCCCATCCTGTTGTTGAATGTTGTTGGAAAGCATGCACTCACACATGCTTTCCAAACCCCCCTGTTGCCTCAGTGTCTTACTTCCACAATGTCAGTGTGAACACATGCATAAGTAACATGGATTCGTGATTTGGGAAATGGGATTTTACTTGAACCACAGTCCTGACAATGAGTCGCAAAGTAATGTGGTAGTCCCACAATAAGCAACTGCTTACAAGGAATAAGTGTGGAATATCTTAATTAAACATAAATTGTTATAAAACAAGCAACCACTCTCAACCCTCACTCCACATTCATGCCCCCAAAAAAGGGAAGAAGAGAAGCAAAACTCAGAGAAAGACTGTGCTAGACCCTTATGGTAGTTGGGAAGTGGCTAAATATGTTCCTGGTGCTAAGGATTTTCAGTGTGAATGTGCTTGGATTTGTTATGTGACTAACAGTACGTGATCTTGATTTTTGCACCACGTGAGCACAAATCATGTGCTTAATTTCAAAGAACTGTGAATTCACTGAAAGTAATAGCTTACTGCTTTTAACTTGGAATTTGTCTTATTTTTAATGATTGGCTTTTAGTCTTAATCCTGATCTTTTTGTAGTTTATAATTACTATTTGTTTAAAAATATGTTACCCAAGGAACATGGCAAAGCTTACATCTTATAGTTTGGTGAGGTAATCTCAGTTGTGAAGAAGTAAGAATTTGTTGGTGGAAGATTTTTCCTGTAGTTTAAAAAGTCTTCTGAAAAGTTTGAAGTCACTTTCTATTCATGACATAAAATCCCAATGCAGTTATTTTGGTGCTTCCAGCTTGGTATCTATGACTAGTGCTTTCTGATGTGGTTAGTTCCAGTTTTGTTATCTGCCTGAAGTAAACTTTGAAGACACTAGTCTGTTGAAAAGCTTTTGGCTATTATAGTGGATATACCTAAAACTTGTCATAGCTACTATTTTTCAAAGGACTGTAATAGCTTGTAGCACCACTTCTGGTGAGGAAGTTTAGCAGTCTCAATTTTTAAATTCTCAAAGAAAGGTGCTTGGGAATTTCAAAGATGAGTTTGAAAGCCTGCCATGAAATTAAAGAAGTAACTAGGTTTCCTAGTCTGTGGTGCACTTCATGACAGTCTGGGAACTGGAAAATTGTTTACCTTGCTAACTGCAAAATAAAAAGATTTGAGCTTCAGAATGCATGTTTTCTTTATAATTCATACATGCTTGTCGAGGTAATCGCACAGCCCTATCCATATTCATACTTTGAGATGCAGTTCACATTTCTTCCTTCAAACAAACAAAAGAAACTGTGTTACCCCTACAGTCTTGTATTAGTCTTTTTATAGATTTGCAGCCCTTGTACTTCTAACACTTGTAATTGTGGTTAAATAAATGTCCTACTTTCAAGTAGTAGTGGAAAGATGGCCTGTATTTATTCTGGCACTGCAAAAGTGACTGACTGCTGGCCAGTTTGTTCTGTTCAGCTCAGGTAACTATTGATCACAAGAGCTTTATTTAGTATAGCAGTATATTTAAATAGATGACACCCAGTTAAATATTTATAGTTGTATTCTGACTGAATTAACTTGCAGAGGTACAGAATAACCATGCTGAAAACTCAGTAAAAAATGTGTTCTATATGGTTTCTAGAGAAAACAGACACTGACATGATTTTTGATTACACGTTCCTCAGCCAAATGGTATTATTTATGAATGCTTTTTTTATCAAAACTACGTTGTTTGAGGCCCCATTTTGTTACGCTTGTATAAAGATAAGTTATATATATTCTATAGAAATTATGATACTGGAATAAAACATACCAAGTATTGGTGTTAGAAAGATATTTTCCAGTACCTTGGCTATGCTGCTGGCCTAACCTTATTCCTTCCTTGTTTTGATGTCTTCTTGCCCTGCCTCTGAAAATAAAAATAATAAATATTGATCAAATGAATGCATTAATTGTCTACTAGCACTTTGATCAGAACATTTTATCAGGTGAGCACTGAACAGTTTTTTCCAAGGTCTTCAGCTGGCTTGAGGGCAGGCCCAAGGGCCTGAAATGCATGATAGCACATTTCTAGTGCTGGGCTCAGTGCTTGTTCAGCTTGCCTAGAAACCAGAAGGGGCTGGAACATTAAACAAAAGGAAGTGATCTAAAGGGCATTTGCCAATTAAACCTGACAGCTAGTAAAGATGCCTGATAACATTTCCACTGTTTACTCAAAAACTACAACCGAACTGGACTAGGTAACTCCTGTGTGATTCGTCGTCATTTGCCAGGCAACAAAAGTATTTTCTAGATATTAACTATCTCTGTAACTAATTAAGAGACTCATCTAGAATGGTTAATTTTCATCAAACAGGACCACTCAGTGTCACTTCATCAGCATGAAGCAGAAGTTGGAGGAACTGACACTGTGCCTAACTGATGTTTAAGTGGAAGATAGGCTGTCAGTTAATTTTGTTAACTGAAGCTTAGCTGATATCCAATTTGTGTTTAACCATACACCTGAGGGTTTTTGATAAAGAATTGCAAAAATTAGGAAAGAAAAAAAAGCCCCACAAACTGCCTCTTGTGAAATGAAAGCAATGTTAGAAGATAAAGGAGGTTGTAGAGAGGAGGGTGCTGGCCTCTTCTTCCAAGTGACAAGGGACAGGGCAAGAGGAAATGGCTCCACCAGGGGAGGTTTAGGGTGGACATTAGGAAAAAAATTTTCACAGAAGGGGTCATTGGGCACTGGAACCGGCTGCCCAGGGAGGTGGTTGAGTCACCTTCCCTGGAGATGTTTAAGGCACGGGTGGATGAGGTGCTAAGGGAATGGTTGGACTCGATGATCCAGTGGGTCTCTTCCAACCTGGTTGTGCTATGATTCTGTGATTAATTTGAAACTCCTATCAGTTGTGTGGCTTTAAATGAAAACTGAGGAGTTTTCAAAATACTGAAAACACAAAGCTCGTTTTATATATTCGTCTTTTCTGCCACAAATGCATTTCTGATTAAGTACTGTAAATGTTTATATATTTAAAGTTCTGGTTTTCACTAGATTTCTTTGAAAATTTAAACATGCAAGTGATGCCAGGACTTGTCTTTCTGATGGAGAAGAAAAGTAGAAATACCTAGTTACTTTGTGCACAATTTAGGAAAATAAAATTCAGAGGGCCTGACCACTGAATAGTTTAAGCAGGTATGAAAATTTTACTTTGAACTTTAAAGAGAGGATTGCACAAAATTGTTTCTGGAGCTGCTTAAACATAATCAGATAAGATTTCCAGTTCCTTTTACCTGCAGATGCTCATTTTTGGCCTTCTACCTGATGACACAACTGAGAGCTCAGTCAACAATATTATGGCTTATAAAACTTTTCTGTAAGCTTTATTAGTAAGAACTTGATTTGAACTGAAATGCTGTCTTTACTGGGAATGATGGAAGGAGGGAGACTTGTTTTCTATTGGTTCAAATAATTTCATAATTTCATAGGATGTGTTACATGATCTTAAACACCTGAAATATATAATTGGTCTTTAAAGATTACTGCAAGTGTTCTTTCTTTTATAGTAAGTGTCTGAGGTTCTAGTTTGAAAGCCTGATATGTAACAAGAGAAAAAACATTCACATAAAAATACTAAATAGTCATGGTTAGTTTTTTGGAGGATTTTTTTGCGGGGGGGGGAGGGGTGTCAGAAGTGGTGGTCATATTTTTGTGTTTTCTGTAATTCATTCTCTGTTTTTCTCTGACTTTAATTAGAATATTTAATACCTTTTTCCACCTCCTCACCTGCTGAAGTCGAGGTTTTTTTTCAGACCTCTTCTTGGCCAACAGTGAATAAAATTGAAGCCATAGTATAAGAAGGATGGGAACCACCCCTACTTTCCCAAAGGTGAAAAAGTTCAAGCAGCTACCTCAGGTATCCCATAATTAAAAGAATCTTCCAAATACTTGGTGCAAAATAGGTGTAACAGCTGCTTTTTCAAGCATACCAATTAGAACAGGTAGTCAGCCTGCTGAATAGTTTCATTCATTGACCTTACTACCTGCTGTGTTTTGGACAATTGGCACAGAGTTGTTTTTAAACTTCCATGTTTAAAAACAGATGCCAAAGGTTTGGCGGGGGGTGGAGGGAAAATCCAGACTTTTACAGCCAGAACAAATAAAAGTTGCCTGAGTGCACTTTAAAAATAAGGGATTTGTTTAATTTTTTTTAAGTCTGACTTTTAAAATATTGCTAATTACTTTTCATTTTTTTGTATTGCAACTTAGGAAAGTTCTGTTGGTGGGTGCATATGAACTTCCAGTACTCCCCAACCTATGCAAAATATGCTTGATTCCATGGAGCCTAGTTGTCCTGATGATTATTAATAAAACTAGTTTTAGTTTTGCTACTCTGAGACTGGATTTTTACAAGCATTACATTGTCGTAAAGGGATGTCATAATTACCTGCTAGGTAAGCAAGGATCTCCACAGAGTTAATAGGTAAAAGTATGGTGTATTTCTGCTGTATTCAGAAGTAAAAGTAAAAATGAAAAGAAAAAAGTAAGAAGTAAAAGTAGAAATTAAATGCTTTAAGATTTTGACTGAAAAAACTCTTGGATTTAGGCACGCAGGTTCCACTGAAGCTATTAAGCCTTTCTGGTCATTCACAGTAAATTGACTGAACCTTTGTAATTGTCACAGCTTAAGAACATACCCTTGGGAAGATAATGGCTGCTTGGGTTGTATGTAGTTAGTGCTGTAATGGGAATGTTTTTAAGCCTTAACAAATTTACTGAAAATCAGAGCATCTGTGAGGCAGGGAACTGAATCTTCAAATGCCAGGCCTGTGTGATCTCTAACCAGTAACCACCTGTTCTTGAAACAGTTTCTTTGGCACTAGCTTAGCTAGAAATCTAGTTAAAAGTAAAGTTTCTGAGACTCCTTTTATTAAACAACTCATGGTCCGCCTATAAGGAAGGATAAGGCTGCTCTACTGTCAGCAGCTACTACCAAGTTGCTACAGCATAAGACTGATAACAGATTTCAAGGAAGATTTTTCTGACATACTGATATTACTGTAGGTCTCAGGTGGAAGAAGTTTTTCACCCATCTGCAATAATCAGCATAAAGAGATAGGACTTTGAAATGGGGTTGAGAAAGAGAGCCATATAGGATAGGAAATGGGATATGAATGGAAGGAGTCATTTATCTGTTTCGTATAGCCCAGATTGCGATATAGAGTCTGAATTTTTTGGTTACCTCAAGCAACCCCTTTTTTGAGGAATTCTTATACAACCTATGGATTTCTGTAGTAACAAAAGAAGATGAGGGAGTACACTGCAGCTCCTGGTTCTCAGCTTTTATGTAGCCATCACTGCATTTGTTTTCCAACCAAACTTTCATAAAATGAGGAAGACCTCTGGGCTTTTCACAATATGAGATGAATGTAAGCCTATGTAAGACACAAATTAAAGATAAATAAATGATATTTGGGTATGGCTGAGTTAGAAATAAAACTGCCTTAAATGTAGGTTCCTTAACCTGGACCTGAACCCAGTCTATCTGGCTGTATGCAGGCTGTTGGACCTTAGTGCTAAAAAGCTGAAGCAGTCTAGCTGCAGCCTTCCTGGAGCTGCCACAAAACTAGAGGGAAAGGCATGGTAAATGAATTGCAGTTAATTTGCACTGCACATGACATTGTAGAAATGAGCAATCTCCATTGATAACTAGTTTGAGATGATGTGTTGTGCATTTGCATCTTAGGCATACTTATGGGTGTATTAATTTTGCTGTGTATTATACTCTTTTGACTGAGGTTTGAAACTAACTGTAGTTTGAACATGAAACTACTGCAGTTGCATTTCATTTTATTCTTCTTACTGTATGGATTTAGTAGATCTTTACAGTGCTTGAAAATCACCTTTAGAAAATCTTTGGCAAAGGAAGTCTGTTGTCCAGATTGCATCAGTCTAGGTTTCTGATCAGAGCTTTGAAATGTATTCTTTAAATTTATTTTGCCTGGCTGGGTTATGTATATTATTATTGTAGCTATAGCACTGAAATAGAAGGGAGTGACATTTGATCAAGATCCAAGGAGTTCTTCATGGATTCATTTCAGACAGAAATGTAGAGGTGTAACTTAAGTGGCTCTTTTCCCTAGCACATGTTCCAGACTACTTAAATGGTGCAAATATTTGGCCACTCACAAACTGTAGATTCCAGTTTGAGAGCTAGTATCACTATTTGTCTTCAGACAAAAAAAAAATCATATGATGATTTGGAGGTTTTTTAAACACATAAAAAGTAAGGTAGGATATATGTAAACTGTGGAGGTTCTGAGACAGCTTGCTATGTTACTCCGTGAGCTGGCAGCGTGCACTTGCAGCCCAGAAAGCCAACCAGATCCTAGGCTGAATCAAAAAAGTATAACCAGCAGTTCAAGGGAGATGATCCCCCCCATTCTACTTTGCTAACATGAGACCCCATCTAGAGTACTGCATTCAGTTCCAGAGTCAGTTCCTCAGCAGGGGAAGGACACGGATCTATTGGAGCAAATGCAGAGGAGGGCCATGAAGATAATGTGAGGGCTGGAGCACCTCCCATGTGAGGACAGGTTGAGAGGGTTGGAGTTGTTCAGCCTTGGAGAAGAGAAGGCTTCAGGGAGAACTTACAGCAACCTTCCAGTACTTAAAGGGGCCTACAGGAAATCTGGGGAGGGGCTCTTTATCAGGGGGTGCAGTGACAGAACGAGGGGGAGTGGTTTTAAGCTGAAGAGGGGAGATTTGCATTGGATATTAGGAAGACTTTTTTTTACTGTAAAAGGCGGTGAGGTGCTGTAACAAGTTGCCCAAAGAGGTTGTGGATACTCCGTTCCTGGGGGTCTTCAAGGCCAGG
Source organism: Piaya cayana (assembly GCA_013389865.1). Classification (NCBI taxonomy): domain Eukaryota; kingdom Metazoa; phylum Chordata; class Aves; order Cuculiformes; family Coccyzidae; genus Piaya; species Piaya cayana. Next base: position 204,842 of record WAAB01001400.1, read on the forward strand.
TTAGAGGGAGCTTTGAGCAACCTGATCCTAGTGGAAGGTGTCCCTGCCCATGGCAGAGGGGCTGGAACTAGATGATTTTAAGGTCCCTTCCAACCCAAACCATTCTATGATTCTTTGAATTTTTTAACCAGACAAGTATGGAACTTGTGAAGCTGTGGCTAAAATCAGTGCTATTACCTCATACGGTATCTGTGTTTTGCTTGACACATTTTATTCATGCTATTTTTTTTCCATCATTCTTATTAAATCTGGTAGTATCAATTCAATGTTGTCTCATTGCCGTTGCATGATTTATCCAATTAGTATCTGGTTATCTAATTCTGCACTAGACACAAGGAAAAAATTCTGTTATTGTATTTGCGATCTCATTCTACATGTTACCTGTTTTGTTTTAAAGATACTTCACATGTTTTGGTTAAGTAAGAAATAGGCTAATATTAGATTTATATGTAGTACGGTCAAAACGATCCTTGTATACAAAAGATCCATCAGCAAATTCAGTAGAAGTTAAAGGAATGAGATTTGGAATTTGATTTTTGGATTAAATACCTTCATCTGCTAGCTTGAAATACTTTTATATAAAGCTGGAAAAAAAAAGAGAATGCTTAAAGACACTCAGAACCAGATATAACGTTGTTTGTACGCTGAAATATCAGGTCACCAAGAATGCATGTTAGGTCACTCAGAGAGAACTTATTGTTTCAGAAAATAGACTTTCTGTGTACCTATAGTGGGATGTATTTGCTTACCTATGTAAAAGTAAGTAAAAGTAAAATTAACACTAATGGCATGTTTTTTTTCTCCTGGTCCTTTTTATACCCATCTAAATCCAGATCTTTTCTGGTGTGTACTGTGTACATAAATTGTGTTGGGTTTCAGAGCTGGATTCCACCATGGGCTGTGCTGATGACACAGGATGTTTACATGAACTGCGCTGAGTTTCAGGCATATTTCTCTCTCTGAGGCTTTTGTGCAGTAATGTATTCCTGAGACACTCATGTCATTTAGAGCAGGTTTTCTGTTTATTTGTGCACCAATAGTTTGCAGATACTTTAAGGGAAAACATTTTTAGGCTAGTCATGCAGGGAGTGTCAAGTCTGCTGGAAAACTTAAAGCTGGCAGGAGCATGAGTAGAATTTCTCTGATATGTGAAATAATCTCTGTACAACCTTGAAAAACTACTTAATAGTAAAGAAGAGTTTTAATACTTTTACACTTTCTGGGGATCAGAAATGCTAAATAGAAACCAAACTTCTGCATCAATAAAGGAACATCTATTTTAGAAACTTAATGGAGGTAATAGGCATGATTTTGTCATGTTCTTTCTAGAACGGTTTGGAGTATTCATACTTCTACTGGATCATCTTTTAGAATCATAGAATCACCAGGTTCGAAAAAACCCATTGGATCATCGAGGTCCCACCTTTCCTATCAAATACTAAACCATGCCCCTCAGCACCTCATCCACCCATCCCTTAAACACCTTCAGGGAAGGTGACTCAACCACCTCCCTGGGCAGCATCTGCCAGTGCCAAATGACCCTTTCCATAAAAAAATATACAGAAGTAGAGAATTTTTTCCCTAATATTTTTATTAAGGAGTTGACAGTTTTAAACAAATCTCTCTGCACAAGCAAAAGCCTCAGGTATAAAAAACTAGGAGTTGGAATGGTGATAATTTGGCAAACCTTACACTTCCCACTAGAGATTAAACAAACCAGTTATAACATCAGGTAATTATTTTAATGGTTAAGCTCTTTTCTCTTCAGATTTTAAAGTTCAGGACACTGATTTTTGTTTTTTGAGGAAAACTACTTTCACAATCTTTACTTTTTATTATTACTTCTAAAAAGATGATATTTAATATTATTAAAAGCTGTTTAATCTACAAAAACTGGTGTTGAAAGTGCTATGCATTGCAACTAAATTACTAAAAATTAAAATGAAACCGTCCTGGGGTTTAAAAAACAAGTGTACAAGTGGCCTTTATAATTCTGCAATTCTACAAATTTAAAGCATGATCGGTTGTAATCTCTGCATTCCTTCTCCTTGCTGAAAGTTGCCATCCTCTGAGAACCTCTGCCAAAAAGTTCCTGAGTGTAAGAAACTAGGTCTTTGGAAAAATTTAAATTCACAAGTACACTAACTTCAGGCTTGCCTTTTTTTCCCGCTGGGATCTTTTCTTCTTCATCTTATTTACAAAGTTTGCATCTGGAGAAGCTTTTAAAGATGAGTATTGCAATGTTCCTGGCTCTTTTTTGAAGAACAGTGTTTTTTACTTTTGAAGTATTAAAAAAAGTCAAAGTTGGTAAGACCTGTTTTTGTTTTGGTTTTTTTTTAATTTTGTTTTCCAAAGGTCTGGCATTTGTTTTCTTTAGTCTAGTACAGAATGTTTGCTCTGAATGTTAGGTTTTGTCCTTTAGTATGAGGAATTAGAAATGCTTTCTGTATTCTCTGTTTTAGAGCTGGTTGGAATATTAATCCATCACATTGATGGATGCATATTAGTGCATCTGATGGAGAGGGTGGAATGTAAGATGTCTTTGGAAACTGGTTAGTCATTATAGCATGTAAGTACAAAGAGAGGATTAGAGTTTTAAAGCTCTGCACGTATGCATAAATGATCACTCTTCAGCTCCATCTGTCAAAGTAATCAGAATGTAACTATTAGACCTTTTTTCCATTTCCTTTCTTCTTTTTGTTTCAGTTTAGAGGAGTTTTGTTGGTTTTTTGGGTTTTTTTTTCCTGCCCTTTGTTTCCTCCTGGATGTTGTGGTTAGGCAGGTATTAAGGATTTTCATGGTTATACAGATTTCTAGCTCTTCTTCATGCCTTTATGCCAGGAATCTTGAATGCATATATATGGCTACTGCTATTTCAATGACAGTAGGTAAAATGGTAAGTGAAAGTACAGATGTCCATATATCAACGTTTGGTTCCCACTGTTATCTTTTAGTTTACTTAGACACAGTCCACAGATGCAGTGCTATCCAGAAAGATTTGACCTTGCTACCTGCATACTGTGCACGATAAAGTTATGGTGCTTATGTGCAGTGAACACAATGTTTTGGGGGAAGTTTTATTTCATATATTAAACTAAAGTGCAGATTCTTTTCTGGAGGCCTTGAGCTTAATGTGTACTACAGTTGTCTGGAAAGCCTCGGCTGACAGGATCTATAACTGAGAAAATAAGGAAATGTTATACTTGCCCTTTCAATCAAGAGGGAGCCGTTGTCAGCGGGGCTGGAATTTGATGGAATGGGAGTTGCACCAAGGGCGGGAGTTGTGACTGCCCAGCAATAAATGATAGAAACAGAAGAGAAACAAATGAGAAAATGAACTCTACTTGAGAGTCTTTCTTATGTCAAGATGAATATACTTTACAGTAACAATGATTTTGTTGATTTGTTTTTCTTTGTGGTTTTTTTCAGCAGAACAGAACTAATGGGGAAAAGTGCATTTTAAGAATACTCCTTCCTTTGCCTTACCTCTGCTATACTGTTGGCTATTTTTTTTTCCTGAGCCTGCCAGTTCTTGAATGTTTCTTCCAAAGTCTGCAAAAGGCAAAATGGCAAACTAAGGACTCAACAGGGTCAACTTTGTTTTCAGGCTATCCTCTTTCCAACAGAACATCAGAATGTGTTCTTACTCCCCCCAGTGCTGCAGGGTTTCTTCTTCTGAAGTGTCTCTGTACTGGTGGAAATGGGTGTTAATGGAGAACACAGTTAGCTTTTAACTAGAAATGTAAATGCCACAGACTTCATACGTAAAGTATGTAAGCAATACATTTTAGAAATGAAAGCCTGTCTCTGCCTTTCAGTGATTTGTTCTATGCATTTCTTTCCATATTCCACCTTCAGCCTTGCTTTCTGTTTCTCTGTGTATTTGGTGCTTCCTCCTACTATTTACTCTGTTATAGCTATGCCATTCAGCATGGCATTGGTGAAGTAATTTGTTCATGTTTCTTGTATCAGGTCTTGATGCTCACACATTATAAAGCAGGAGTTCTTGGAGCCAAGCAGTTTGAGTAGGGTAAGAGTCCTTTTCTGAAAAAGGAGGCCCAGATAGAGAAGGAAATATATTTTTGAAATTGGGTAAAATTGAGGCTTTCAATAGCAAGAAACTGCTGCATTGTACACTGTGTTCCTGCTGCATATTATCTGACCATATTGACAAAGAACCACTGCTTTTAAATCCAGTAATTTACCTAACACATAGTTTAGGTCATCTTTTAGTCTATTTAAACCTCCCTTCAAAAACATTGTATCCAAAACTCAGTATTTATCATTAGACCATCACATACGTAGTCTAAAATGCATAGCTATAGAAATGCAACCTGAGACAAAAGCCAGCTATCCTGAAACTTCAGAAGGAAACAGCATCTACTTAAGGTGAAAGCTTTGGATTTTCTTATTTTATTATTATGCTTTCTGTTATGCTGTCTGATAACAGAGTTTTCGGCCTGTCTCCTTAAATAGCACTCTTCTCATTCAGCACAACTGAAGGTCATTTGAATCTGAGTATTAGCCTGGATATACTGGGTAAGAATTAAGTTTCACATTTCTCACTGTTTTGTACACACTTAAAAACCTGCTTTTTGACTCTTAGCTATGAGAAACTGCACAGTACCTTAGGTTTGTAATAAATGTTTCTGCTGCGGTGACAGGCCAAGAATGTCATCTGCTTGATCAGCTTTGGAATTCATGACACTCTTCTTTTTTTATGTCCATGAACTTGATGGGAGCTTCTTCTAACAAGAAGAACTTACAAATATTTTTGTTGTATGCCACTTTTTTCGGATTTCTTCCTGCAGTTGTTTACTCATATGTTTTGTTCAATTATATTTAAACCTGATGAGACTGAAGAGCCTTCTTGCTATCTGAGAAATCATTACCAGGTTTACCAGTAATTCTCTGGAGTCTTAACGTGTCTTCAGCTTACTCTCCTTTGAGCAAAACACAGTTTTAAGTATTTCCAGTGGCTGAATCCAGACTAGGTCATTACAATAATTCATTCCGATTGTCATAACATAAACCAAAGAAGCTTGCTCAGTAGCTTCTCTTTCTGCCCAAAACATATCTTTAGGGACATGACATCCTAGTCTTTATTTAACCGTGAGTTGCTCTGGTTGCTTCATAGAGAGCTCCTAATCCTCAATAGAATTCCTAGTTCACACCATGTAGTGAAGCTTCCTTTAGATGATTTGTCATCACATCTTTGGAATGTTTGGCTGGAGTTTGGGATTTTCTTAATTTTAAATATAAATTCTCTGTTACTATGCACTATCATTATACTATGCAAGAAGGATTGAACTTTGTTAAACCATATTGGCTTATTTTGATTTGGGAGATTGTAAGCATCTGGAGCTATCACAGATCACTAATTCAGACACAATCTGTCCTATATCTCCAGCCTCATGAGGTTCAACAAGGCCAAGTGCAAGGTCTTACACTTGGGTTGGGGTAATCCCCAATTTCAGTACACAATGGGGGATGACGTGATCGAGAGCTACCCTGCAGACAAGGACTTAGGGGTGCTTGTTAATGAGAAGCTCGACACGAGCAGGCATTGTGTGCTTACAGCTGAGAAGGCTGCATCAAAAGAAGTGTGACCAGCGGGTTGAGGGAAGTGATTCTGCCCCTCTGTTCCTGTCTTGTGAGATCTCATCTAGAGTATTGTGTTCAATTCTGGAATCCTCAACATAAGAAGGATATGGAGGTGTTGGAATGGGTCCAGAGGATGGGTACAAAGATGATCCAAGGGTTAGAGCACCTCCCATATGATGACAGGCTGAGGGAGTTGGGGTTGTTCAGCCTGGAGAAGAGAAGGCTCTGAGGACAATTTATAGCGACCTCCCAGTACCTGAAGGGGGCCTACAAGAAATCTGGAAAGGGACTTTTCATAAAGGCTTGTGCTGATAGGATGAGGGGGAACAGGTATAAATAGAAGAGGGGCAGATTTAGGCTTGATATAATGAAGAATTTCTTTACTATGAGGATGGTGAGTCACTGGCTCAGGTTGCCCAGGGAAGCTCTAGCTGCCCCATCCCTGGAGGTGTTTTAAGGCCAGGCTGGACGGTACCTTGGGCAGCCTAATCTCTAGTGGGAGGTGTCACTGCCCATGGCAGGGGTGTTGGAACTGGATGATCTTTAAGGTCCTTTCTAACCCAAACCATTCTATGATTCTATGACCTTGATTTTTTCTTTATTATTTTCAGAAAGCTTCCCTCTCTCAGTTACTGCTTTAAAAATTAGTTCAGTGGTTCACTGTTCACATCGTTTTCTTTTAATCAGATTTTTATCTTTTTTTCCTGCTAGTTTGGATGATTCCTATTCTGTATTTTGGATACAGTGCATATGTTGCTATCAATATATACTTTTATATATATATATTCATACATGTAATGTAAGTATACAAATAGGACAATAGACTCGCACAAATAAACTTTATGAATACAGGGTTTTTTGTAAAAGACTTCTTTTGTGTATATAGAGATGAAAAGTTATCTAGCATTGTCTTATTTTCATCATCACCATTTCAGACCATATAAAAATATCATAAATTAAGGGTTTTCTTTTAAAAATATACAGTAGTTTTGGAAAAGTGATATAAAAATATATCCAGATGAATTTATGAAATTACAAAGAAAGTATAAAACCATTTATTTCTGTTCTCTGATTTCAACTAAATCCTGCGTTAAATTCAACTTTTATACTAACATCCAAGAAACCTCTGTCAGTGCTTGGTAAGCTTATTGGAGGGAGGACATTGCTTGAACTACTTTTGAGACTTTACTCTTAGGTGCATTAAAATCATGCTTTTTCCAGTATCTTTCTTTTTTTTCCTTCCTCTTTTCCAAAACTGTTTTAAGCAATGTAGTCATTTTGAAAATTATTAATTAGTGCTCTTAGAACACAGCTCTATGTGAACATTTGTTATGCCTTAGAACAAAGTTGTTCCCAAAAGTGCAGTTATGAGTGGCTTCAAAAGTATTTCAGGCTCTCTACACTAAAGTTCATCTCCTTTGGAAATGATGGGAAACAGAATGACAGACTAGAGCAGATGTCTAGACTGACCCCCAGCCTCTGCAAACAGTCTATTGGATCCTGAATTTGTCCATATTGACAAAAGGCCTACCCTTGTTAAAAGATTTTCTATTAGAAAAGTCTGCTAAATTAGTCTGATGTGTATCTTTCAATCTGGAAAATTAGTTTACAGGAAATGGTAAGGTCAAAATAAGGCTGTGGTAGCACGTATGAGTCAACAAAAGAATGCTGTCAAGCCTGGCAGACCCAAAGCCTACATGACCTGCATGAAGCATTTCACAGTTTTTCTATTGACAGATACTTGACTGCACTTGCATCTGGCAAGTTCTGCTGAGAAACACCAAAACAACTCTCTTTTTTCCATCAAGAAGAGTGGATATAAAACCCTTTCTGTGACTTCCTCAATGCACACAAATTTGGGACACTGATTTCTGTTTGGATCTGTGGTAGCAAGTTGTACTTTTCCTCTGACTGTCATTAACTCTTTGCAAGTTTTAATTTCACATTAACACTTCTCACAGTCACACTGCTCACACCTTCTGATGTAAGTTTGTAGTTGTCCCTGTTAGATCTGTTGTGCTTCCCTTTGAGTTATTGGGAAGTTGCCTCTTCTCTAACAGCTCGAGAGGGTGCTCCTCAGTATGTTTCTTGTCTGTGGCCAGCTGCACCAAGCAAATCCTACTTTTTAAAAATATTTGGATCTCTGAGCACATTGGATATATTTATACAGCTGGCACCAAATTATTGCACTTGTGAAACAGGCTTGAAGTAGAAGCTCCCTGATCATCCTAGAGTGGTGTGGTGCCTGAGCACTTGGTACGTGTATTAGCAATGGAACATGCATGCTAGTGTAGCTAAATTGCTTCCAGACCATCACTGCTTTGTATACAGGCAGCCCAGGATGTAAGCAGAGTGGTTGCACCTGTCTGTGCAGATGTATCTGCTATGTTCAACAGATTGCATAGAACTGCCAGTTCTGGTCACCTAAAATAAATTATCAAATTACAGCAAAAAGAAATAGCTGTACCATTACAGAACATTAGAAGAGTGAGGGGGAAAATGCTGCTGGAAAGGGAAAAAGAACTTTTGCACCAAACTATTTCCATCAAAATACCAGAGCATACAAAACCGTGAATTGGCAGGAGCCTCCTCCACACAGCAGCACTCTATTGGATATTTAGTGGAAAGCGGCTTTGGAACTGGATGAGTGGAGAGGCTGGAAATCTATTGTGTGTTCTTTTGATTTTGAACAGAAGGACTTCTTGATTCTAAACTGCAAAATATGGTAGTTGGTATGTAGTAGTGGGTACAGTTTGTAACAAATATGCATAACCAGTTATGGAGTATGCTATGGAGCAGTGTATCCAGGGAGGACAGCTTTGGTGTATATTACATTGCATTCCTAGAACTTCATTTGGTGTTTGATCAATTTTAAAGAAAGTGAAAGATAAATAGTTCCACACTCATTGGAAAAGCAGAAATTTTCCTTTTTAGCAGAGAACATCTGTTGTAGTTAAACTTACATGAAGTACTTTCTTCTGAGAAATCAGTTAATACAGTTTTCATAAAGACTGAAAAGAGGACAAGAGTCCTTACAAACTAAACGCCCCCTTCTATATAGAAAATAAATGCTGCCTTTGTATCAAAAATGACTTTAACCTTCATGACTCACAGAATTTAAAAGACCCCAAACCAAACAAATAAAAAACAAACCAAAACAAGCATATAAATCCCCATAGCCTTATCCCCAAGAAGAACTCTAGAGCTGTTTTCTTTCCTCATTTTAAATAGATGTAGTTTGTGTTAGTATTCTGGAAATGTAGATATATAAAAAGCCCTGCTTTACACACTAGACAATGTGAACCGCTAAATATTTGTGTAAGTGACAGTAGGTAGCTTTAGTCTTTGTCTCATAAAAAGGCCAGTCCAAATAATAGTATAGGAGCCACCTTCTTTAGCTCAAAAGTTGACTCATGCTTTTAGTTACTGATTCAGCTGAACAAGTTCTGCTTACAGCACGCAAACAGCCCTCATGTAATTGCACAAACTGCTCACATGATGTAGAGAACAATTATTTTTGGTTAGTGTGATGTTGCTTTTATCCCTCCATAAAGAAGGTCAAGAGTCACATAAGATGGTTTCATTTATCTGTTAAAAACATATTTGATGCTTTACTGCTAGAAGCAACATCTGGGTGCTGATGGATGGCAGGAGGAGCCTCCAAACATGGATTGAGAGAAGTGGTATCTACTGTCCATCATTAAAAGAGGGAAATTTGGGGACTCAAAAGAATTTGATGAGATGTAAAAAAAAACACATCCAAGCTCATCAGTCCTCAAGGCCTTTTTTTTGTTTGAGACCAACCACAGCTTTGATAACTAAGTACAACTACATGTTATATGCTAGCCTGACTTAATTCAGTGGAGTATGGATTTGTCCGATGTAGGTATTGATTAAAAAAAATAGGAAGACTAAATTGCTTACTGCTGCTACAACTTAATACCTAGTTCAATCACTAGGCTAAATATATTTTTCTGAAAAATAATTTTCAGTTCATCTATGCATAATTTTCACTCTTCATGGATTAGTTAAAGTTTCCAAAGTAGCCTAAGAGACATGTAGAACATTGATTTAAAGTGCTACTAATGCAATGTTAGAAACAAGCTGTTATCCCTTGAAGGAACAGTGGAAGCAGTTATAAAAACAATCACCTCTTGCATATGTGAATGGCAATAGAAGCAACATGGTTGATGAAATGAGCTGTTGGAAGATGTAATTATATTCCTCAAAAACTGTGTTCCCTCTGTCCCTCATAAATGGAAAGAAATCTCAATAATGTTTTAAAATCTGGGTTTCTTTAAAAAAAAAACCACTTTTCATTCAAGAAATCTTTTGTTGGGAAATCTTTGTAATATGCTTTTCCCTAAAACCCTTTTTCTTCTAAATGCTATTGTGAAAGGCTAGGAAGTTTGTGGCTCAGTTTTGTTATTTCATATGGTCTTCATTTTCTTTTTACTAAAAGCAAATTAAATTTTATATATATGTATGTGTGTATATGTGTGAGAAAAGAGAAAGGAGAGCAACCTTCAACCTGGAAAAGGTGACAGAAGACTAATAAATATTTTCCCATCACTAATATAGCAAATCCAACTTAGTTTTGTATGGTCAGCTAGTAAATTTCTCTTTCCAAACTGGCCATTGGTCATGAAACACATGTTTGCTTTGGCTGCAGGAGCTTTAAGCAGTTATGGTACAAGAGCCAGACAGCGCCAAGTTAGTTGAAAGGTCTATTAAAACATCTTAAAGGGGTAACAGTGCTACTTATTTAATTGAACTTCAGGTATTGAAATATGGAACTACTTTCTGTGGTAGCATAGAAAGCCTGTTTTTCCTAGTTGAGAATGTAAGGTAGCATTGGCAGATGGCTGTTGTAATTTGTAGACTTAAAATAATCATTATCTTCTATTATAAGTAGAACTGTTCGAACTTACCCTCTTCTACAGACCTATTTTTTTATTTAGTAATTTATGAAAGAAAAAGAATAAAATTCGTATGTACACTAAGGATGGAGAAAATTATTAACAGTGGTTTGAATTTAGCCTGGGAGGATAATATTTTTTTCAGATGCTGGAATGCAGTTGTTTTCCTTTTGTTTGGCTGAGGACTGAAGTCTACAAATTATGGCAGGCCAACTGGTCTGCAAATAGCTTTTAATCTTTAAGTCTTAATGTGTAAAATGGGGGGGGGGTTTAACTGCATTTTCAGTTTCAGTTTAGATTTTACAAAGTCATGTGATGAAATACAGCATTATATGATTTCTGCAAGACACCTTATAAAAACGAACAAGGTATAAATGTCTAAAACTGAGTAACAGCATTTGCCCCTTCTTTTTCCTCTCCCTTTGTACATGTTAGTCACCATTATGTGCCTTCTACCTTTTGGTCTTTTAGTTTTCCTAATTTTATTCAGATCGCAATATTTCTATTGACAGCAACATATTTCATTATAGTCCTTTTTTAAATCTACATTAATTTTTCTCATCACCTACATACAATAATATCCCTATATGTTATAATGTAATTATTACACTGGCTGTTCAGGTATCCTTAAGAATAAAATGGAAACAAGTCTTACCTCTTGTAAACCTTTTGGCTACATAGAACTTAAAGAAAATAGCACCCCATTGGACTTTTTTGTTGAGTACTTTTATGTCATTGCTATAAATCTGAGAAGTCTGCTGCTATCTTCCACTGGTTTTGAATTGTCAAAGGTTTGTGTGTAATGGGCAGGAAACATCGTATTTTGGTGAAAGCAGAAGGATTAACCATTTTCCAGAAATGCAAGAATAACATGGTTGTGAGATATAATAGTCAAAATGAAATTTTGCTTTAAGCTGGTTCATTGTAACAGTAAGACTTCTCTGCATGCATTTTTGAACAACCTTATGTCCAAAGGTGTGTAGAGGACTGAGAACTCCATGGTCAGAAAGAGTTTCTGTTTGTCACCGCACATCCCACCCCATCAAAGCAGCTTCAACACTCTCCAGTAGCAGTTTATTATTCATATTCAACATACAAATTATTCCTTGTGTTCCTTTGCATTCTTGCTATAGTAAGAGAAACAGACAGAGAAGGTCTCTTCATACCCAAGTGTCAGGGTTTATCTTCATACTTCCTGACTAATAATCTGTCTTAAAGGGAAAAGTGTTTGTAAAAAGCAAAAAGAATAAATGTCTGAGGACTAAAAGTATTCTTACATTTCTATTAAATATATATATATATGTATGTCTTCAAGTAATTCCTACAGGCATAACATTATGGTTACGTTTGATAACTCAGTCTGCAATTTCATATGTGTTCTACTGCAAGAGTTTTAAGTGTTCAGAAAGCACAGAAAATGTCATCTGCATGGGGCAGAAGAGACTATATTTAGAAAAATTACCCTATGACTGTTGGAGTACTAGATTCTGCCCTTTTATTACCCAGTAGTACTTATTTTTAGTAGTTATACTAGTTGTGTTTAGATGTAAGGACTTCAACCTGGCTTCTCAGTTTACCATCGTAGTAGTGTAATTTGATTCACAAAGAAAAAAAGAAGCTTCTTTAATAAGAAAAAAACAGAAGCCAAGGGAATCTTCAGCATTTGTGGAATTTGCAAGTTACTTTCCATATTTTAAAAATGTTCCAGCTCTTTTTCTTTGTAATATAATGCTGCTTCCTAATCTAATAACTTTCAAGAGAATCTTTGGCCTAACAAGTGAGTGGAATAAACCTAAGTAAACTGCAACACTAAGAGACATTTTTGCAGAACTTAACATCTAAAAAGCCAAGAGGAGAACAGCTTTAGTCCAAATTTGACATCTGTCTCTTATTTTTAAGCAATGACTCTAAATAATTTCATATGTACTACACAACATCTTTATCAAGTACATGTTTTTACATCTCCTTTATATCCTCTAAATTTCTGTGAGATGCATGCTTCTTTCTTACTCAGCAACCATTTTTTTTTGCCCCTCCAAAGTGTCATAATCATTGAATGGTTTATATGTATTTCTAAGGGAAGGTAATTGGAGGTTCACATTTTATGAATAATGTGTGTTACTGGGGTCTGTTACTCCAAAGTAATGTGGAGGAAGAAGGATAAGCCACCAACAAAGAGCCCAAAGCACAGTGCTCTGCCTTCCCTCTGTTTCTGTGCTTTAACTCTGGGACATGCCACGTAATGAATTACCTTGCATCAAAACAGCGATGTTTAAAATATGTGCTTAGTAGCCTGTGGTAAATGTGAAATTATGAGAGTAATAAATTGTAGTCCTTATGGGAAAAGCCCAAGTTTCAGTGGACGAGGTGCTGGGGGCCATGGTTTTGTGTTTGATGGGAACGGTTGGACTTGATGATCTGGTGGGTCTTTTCCAACCTGGTTGTTCTATGATTCTATGATTCTATAATGGGCTACTGCCACCAAAAGGTCAGCTTCTCTGCCGTGGCTCTGCCCACTTCTGCCCCTCCTTTATTTTCCTCATTCCCTTATACCATGCATGGTCACTGCCATTGCAGTTCTTCTGCGACTTGCCTTAGCTGAAACAGTTAAAACTAATCAACTGTATTTGCTGATTTTGTTTTCTCCCATTTTAGAAAACTAAAGAGCATTACGGAGACGTCTTATCAAAATTGGATTGAAGGAGTGAACAGGAGGAACAGGTCCCTAAATCATTCAGCTTGTTTCATAACCCATATTTTTAATTCAGGTCTTTGGCTCTGGCTATGAGCACGACAGTTACTATGGTTTAGCTGAGTGGTGTCACTTTTTTTTTCTTAAGGTCTGCATCTTGCATGTGCAGAGCCATTTGTTCTCTTACATGGTTAGAGGTAAACAAAAGTCCAGTAAATGAGCTATGTTGCAATTTATCTTCTATACATTTAAAGGACTGATAATATCAGTGCACTCTAGATATCTGAAATCCTTTCGGCTTACTTAGTAGTTTGAGGTGTCTTTAGTTAAAATGTGACATTCTGCAGGAAATCAGCCAGGAATTTCAAACTGCTTCATACCAGAAAACAAGCCTGGAGAGAAGTACATGTTGAAGGAAGGGATCCAGTGCTTGGCCAGTCCAGTTCCTCGTTTTCCTCTGTATATTCATGGCTACATACAGCCACTTCAACAGCATCTGAACAAATTGGATAGCCAGTCCTCTGAGAGTGCAGATGTGCAGGAGTCTGGGGTATGACCACTCCCTTATTCCATGCCCACAGATTAGTCAGGTAGCTGCAGGTGGTCCTTGCTGATGGGCATGGTTAAACACTAAGGCTGGACTTATCATGCCATGGCAGGGAAGTAGGACAAACACACATCAACTGTGATGTTATCCTATGCTAGGGTCTATAAAAGTTGCAAACTTCATAAATACTAAGGAGAGCTGTTGCTTAGTTAAATCATTTTTCTAAACGTATAGCAAGAATTTATTAATCTAAGTAGTGTTAATTAAAACAGGAAATTTTGTTTAGTACAAAAGCAACTGTACTGTCTTTTATATAAAACTTTGATGAAAAGAAAACATATATACTATTTCACATTATTCTGTGAACTCTAGGCTGCATGTTGAAACAGTTCTGAAAGGTGCAGGCAAAAGATTAGAATATAACAGGCGTTTTGTTTGGTAAATAACAAGTACAGTTGTACCTTGTGCTACTATTTGATATATTCTGCATTTTTTTAAATATCTATGTGTTATATATTTCAAATATAAGAGTAGACAACCCTGAAGTTACATTAGTTATTCTGAATCCTTCAGCTTTTCAGGATTGTTACCAATTTCCATGCCTGTCCTGCGCAAGGATGGACTGTGCTATTCCAAGGAAAATTTAATGAGGTCACCTCATGGAAGTGTTTGTTATATAATAAACATCCTATGAGGAGAAAGCAAACATGTAACATGAAAGTGACAGAAAGAGAAAGAATTATTAGCTATTGGCAACAGCTGAGAAGAGTGGCAGCAGGGAAGTGTGCAGAAGGAAAAGGAAAGAGCAATGCAAAAGGTGGTAGCGTGGAAAGCTGGAAATGAGTTTGCATTGTTCAGAAAGGACAGCGCAGCAGCTTTGCATACCCCAGCAACAGGGAAAGGTCAGCATCTGTGTATTCACTGAAACACAGACATGATGTTTAAGTCTGATTTTGAAACATAATGTTGGCTTTAGATGATCCTACAAAGAAACTGTCGGAATGCAATGACGTGCTTTGTCAAGCAAATGTTCCTGCAGCCCAGTATGCTGACTTACTATAGTGCTAAGCTTGGGGAAAAGAAGGAAGAGGGTAGGCATCCTAAAAGATTAAAGTGTCAAAATGATGTTCAGTTTCATTTTAATTTAGTGTTTCTTGGGATTTCAGTTTCAGTTCTTTAATACTTGGAGATGACAGAACTTCTATGTCTAAGTACACATATCATCCTGTCTCCTTTTTATTTACCTATAAAAACTAATTTTCTTGATATGTCTTTATTTTGTTAGTAAAAATGTTGAGGATGATTTTTAGATAATTGTCTCCTCTGGACATTTTTTATATCTTAGATTTTTAAAATACAGACACTTTTACTTTTTCTGCCAGAAAAAAAGAAGCTAACCAGCTTAATTTCAGTAAAGTATTGTGTCTTTTCCTTCACAGCTTTTTTGAAGGAACCTGACACTTAGGAAACAGTAATGTTAGTATTCTAAAACATTTTAATAGTCTTATTTTGGTTACATAGATTATAATTGGGCAACATTGACCCAATGAAGTATTGTTTTCGTCTGTTTCATAAAATAAGGTATGATTCTTGCATACTGCTCATTTTGAGAACACAGTAAGCTATTCATCTCTGTGTTCATCCAGACTCTAATGTGAGAGCACCTGACAACTACTGTGTATTATATTTGCAAATACACCACCATCTGCACAGTGGCCTAGCAGAGGATTGTGATGTTCCTTACCACCACTCATCTGGGTGGCTGTACTAAAAATAACCAGATAATGCTACTCAAGGTAATGCCCCAAGCATATTGACTAACCGTTGCCTACCGTGCTTCCTTGTAAGCACCAAGCTATGATCTAAAGTACAGATGAGTCACGTTACGGTCATTTTGTTTCTGTCTGCTCTAGTGCTTTAGAGTTGATCACAGCATGCACTTTTGGTTTTCATGGTCTATTCTGTCATTTAAAGAATTCAACATGCATTGTCTTTTTCCTGTCACCTATTTGCCACATTATGGGGGAAGGCAAGTTCTGTTATTCAGTGGATCCTTGTATTATTTGATGTTGGGGTCGGGAACTGTGAGTAGTGGCGTTTGTGAACCATTGTGATCTAAATGTTGGCCCTAACATTATTATTATTGTACTTTTTCCCTTTGTGTAAATTGCTGAGGAGAGTGCTTTAGGTTTGGGTTTTGGGTTTTTTTCCTGTTTCCTTCTGAACTAAGTTGAATTATTTTTGCTTTCTGTAAAAATTTTCTAGGCTGTTATCAGTTTTTCAGTAATGTCACTTTTCATGCCTCTAGAGTCAAGGTACACAAAAAGAGTGTTTAAAATGACTTTTTATCCCTGCAGAGAAATATTATCTATAAAACTTTGATAAGTGACTTTTCCCTGATCTGTATAGTAAATGAACATGACATTAGACTTTCAAATTCAAATTAAATTGTTTTGAGAAGAATAATCAAACTGTTGCCATTTGTGAGAGTAAGGGAGTGAGTGCTTTCAGAGTATTAAAAACTGGAGAAAAATCATGGATAATCAGTGATGAATGCAATCCTATAATCATTTTCTGTGATTCTGTGATTTAGAGTATCTGAATTGGTTTAGTAATCAACTAACCCTGTTCTCACACCCCAAATCATTATCAACCAATTCCGTCCTTAATCTAATTTAAATTTGGCAATGTAAGACAAATGTATCAAACTTTTAATAATCTTGAGGCAAAATTATGAAACACATATATGGTTTGAGCTTGACCCAGAAAATCGCTTAATGCAAAAATAAATAGCTCTAGTGCTGTTTCTTGAAAAGTATTAAAAATTAAAAAACAGTTCTTGGAACTACTGACATGATTGGTAATAAATAATACACTGTCCTATGAGGAATTGCATGTGAGGCATTAGTAAGTGATTTATAACTGAAAGATCAGGCTGAGTCCACTGGAAAATAGTTATCAGGAGGAAAACGATGGTGATCTGCAGTCTCCCATATGCTTGCAGAAAGTCTCTGAGCTTGAAGAGAAGCTGAAAAGCAATTCTGACACTGGAAGAGCCACAGAGATTTTTTTGTTTTGTTTTGCTGTCAAAGTTCCTCAGGATATTCTGTTTAAGTTCAGGTTGTCCCTGGTGAAAGATTTGCTTAACAGGCTTGACGATCCTGAGCAGAGTACTTGTGTGAGCTATAAGGATAGTTTCGTTGCTTTCGGTGAAGCAGCTATGTTAGTTTGGTCTTGCTAATTACTTTATGCTGCAACTGATCTGCAAATCTATCACCAGCCTTTTGAAATATCATTTATTTGGTAACCTTAGTCTATGCCTGCATTAGTAAATCAAGCTGTGCCAGGGCCCAGGCTCCGGCAGACAAATGGTTGCTTCTCCCTGTGGCCCAAGTCAGCTGCTGTGCTCTCAAACAATTCTCAGCAATGCTTCAGGAGTCACTCACTTGGCCAGCCTAGTGAATGATCCCACTAGGTGTTTGGATAGTGCCTTTTTGGGTCAGCTTTTTGGGGGGTTTTTTGGAATTTTACCTGTTTATGACCAGACAGTACTGGTTGTATTCAGGGACAGAAAGCAGCGAGCAATGGCTTTCTTTGGGTTCCTGACTTGAGAGGAAGAGAGGGGACTACCAAAACACACCAAAATGTTCTGCAACCTGTGAAATATACGTTTACACCAAATAGCAAGTATTTTAGTGAAAATTGTTGCCATGTAAAAAAGATGTCCAAAGCCAAACAATATTTGATGGAGTGATATTAATGTGGTGATTCCTAAATACAGCTCCTTACAAGGTAAAGTTCGTTATGTCAATCCATTCCATAAATCTATTAGAAAATATTCATTACAACCCCTCAGAGAACAGCTTGAAGTTGAGATAATAGCTTGATGTTGTAGTGTGCAGCAAAAAAATGAAGTCCTGGAAGAACAGAAAGATAGATGAAAACCTTAGGTTTTACCTGAAGTGTGCGCTCATATACTTTCTAAATTTGTTTTCAGTTTTTATTTTGTTATACTGAAATGGAAATACGAAAAGTATTGAACATGTTGAGCATATTGATCCATACTCAGTGTCAGGAACTACAAGACTATGCTGCAGAAGGCTGGGGTTTGACGTGAGTAGGTTTCAGGTGCAGTATGGAGTTGGAAGGAGTGAATCAGGAAAATAATAATTTTGAGAGCATACTTGCATAGTGCAAGCTTCAGTGGGAGAGAATTTGACAGTCAAACCTCAAGGAGATGCAGACTTCACATTTGGAATGATTTCTTTACAAAGAACGTAGTCTTCCTGGAGAGGTGATCAGTGCCCCAAGCCTGTCAGTGTTTAAAAGGCATTTGCACAGTGCTCTTAGTAACATGCTTTAACGTTTGATTGGCTTTGAAGTGATCAAGCAGTTAGACTTGCTCTAAGTCCCTCCAACTAAACATCTTCGCTTCCAATGGGATTGAAAAGGAATTGGAAGTAGAGGAGGAAAAACAAGAGGTTTTGTAGGAGCATTGTGGGAACCAGAAATGGAGTTTGGTTGAAAGCGTCAGTGGGTGGCATGGCCAGAGTTTAGAAGAGTAGGCCTTTGTGGAGTAAAGCATTGGCACTCTGCAATAGGGAGGATTAGATTTGGGAGGAACTGGGACAAAAGAAGTAAAGCCAGGGGCTTTGGTGGAGAGGAGTTTGTGGGAGGAAGACTGAAAAGCTGGGAGGTTCTATGGCAAAATGGACCCTGAGTCAAGATCAGCTTCAGCTGCCAGAGGCCATTTCCCTCTCCCATAGGTTTGAAATACCTTTGCCCTGACTTTTTGCCTTCGTGGAGGCCTATGTTTCAAATTTCAGGGACCTGGTTTCTTAAAAAAAATGCTTAACAGTGTTAAAATGCTGATTTTCCCTGAACTCCAGTTAACAAACTAACCTAGTATTTGTATTCTGTCCTTGATTCTGTTTCCAAACTCCTCCTATATAGAAATACTGTTGAGTGTAATTAAGAGCTGTAGCTGTGACAGCTTCTATGCTTTCCTTTTACAGACTTGTTTTGGGCCACATTGATTTACATGAGTCCCAGCGTGTAAGTTTCCACACCAAGCTAAGATACATCTGAGAACCTCTTATAATAAAAACGGGTCAGATGCATTTAAGTAAATACACTTGATATATAACAAAAAAAAAACCACACAAAAAAAAAAAACAAACAAACAAACAAACAAAAAAACAACCTGAAGAGATAACAATTTAAAATAATGTGATAATAAAAATTTCATAGTCTTCAAGATTAGGTGTGAAGTATGCTAGTTCATACTGAGCAAGCTAATCAGTTCTTTTGAGTTATCACCATGCTTTATTTAATTTCATATGTTTGGGCAAAGATATGCCCGTACTTGCAGTTTAAAATATGAGCTGTAAAATAAGGCACAGAAGAAGTTGTGTGGGTAGCTTCCTATGCCAAATTGGGACCCTCTTGTTTTAATGTATAACACAGTAACTCTGATAAGATGACTTCTCACTTCATTGAGATAGGTATATTGCAGCTTAGTCTAACTGTGCCTATAGAGTGGAGCAGTAACAATTGGCATGGTGAGGGTCATCTGGAAGCTACGTTGAAAGCTAATTTTTGTCACTTCAAAAGCCAGTTTTCAAATCTTAAAGCTTTTAAGTAAAATAAGGCCAACACCACAAGTGGCTGCTGTGGAGCTTTAAGTTCAAAGTAGGATTATGGGGTGAAATTTGTCCGTTAAACATTACTGGGTAGACTGTGAAAAATACCTGAAGCACTGCCCACCCCACCCCACCACCCGCTCTCTTTGCTTAAAAATAGCCAAATCAGTTTAGAGGAAATCTTGGGAGGTAGCAGGAAACCCAAGGAAACTTGTATGCCAGGTATCCATTCAAATCTTTTTTAAAATAAAAATAATTAAAGAGAGTTTTCAATGCAGCCTCAGTTTTATAGCTGTGATAAGCTGCTTCCCCCCTAAAAGATGGTCAATTTTGTAAACCTGTTTTTACACTTTTTCATGTAGATACATTTCTGATGTACTTAAACAGTAAAAGCATATATTGGAACAGATGAAATAAAATTAAGTATTTATTTTTAATCTAATTTTTCAGCACTTTTATGCAGCTCATGCTTTTTGTTAAGCTTGAGCAATTTTGTCTACTGCTATTTTAAGTGTTACAATTAATATTTTAAACAGAAGTCTTTTGAACACACAGGAAATATTCATCATTAGTAATTTGTTAAATGATCAGGCTAGTGAATATCTAACATATGATTAATCTGGGAGAAAAGTAATATTTCTTTCAATTGGCTTAACAAGTAGGACAAAACCCTGGTTCAAAATGCATTCCCTTGGAAAAGTGAATGAATTACAGCAGAAATACGTTTCTGATTGTGTACTTTGCATGAAAGAATATGAAAAGCATTTGAAGGCACAGCTAAATCATTCTGCAATTCAAGCACTCAATTTAACATGAGTGGAATACTTAGTGCTATTTTAACATTTTGTATCATTTCCTGAATCTTGAATGGAATGTCTTTTTCCGACTTGCAGTAGTGTGTATTACTCAATTATTCAATGCTTGCTACTGCAATCATAAAATATAAGCAAAACTCGGAATATTTTATGAAGCATCTTGTTTTATACAATAGAAATATTTTTCTTTTTAGAAAACAATACTGATTTTTTTTCTTTAAGAACACTGTGGTTGGAGGGAGAGTTGTAATGGCTATGTATTTTAATCATCCATCTATTCATGCTTGTCCTACCTTTTAGTTGAATGAAAGCTGTCCCTCAATAGAGGGAGTGTCTGCTTGCCAGCTGTCACCGAAAGTCCCTGCTTTCTTAACTCAGAGGTGCTCCTCTTGCAGCAGGCATGATTCACAGGAGTGCTCGGCAGGCATTTCAGAACAGTTAGGAGGCGGCAGCCCTCTCATTCAAAACCTCTTTTTTGGTGGCTTTTGGACTTTATAACTTATTGAAAAGCTGAGTTGAATCATATGCTGGCTACTGACTGATGGGTCTGCCTTCTGATTCAGTTCCAGGAGAGAATAATTTTTTGTTTCCCAGAAGAAAATGGCTCTGTACGAGAGGTGGAAGGGGACTGGGGATTCTTGTTCATTTAACCCCTGTGTTCTTATTTATCCATGATAAAGTGGAGCATGAAATTTATTTGACATGTCTCTCTAATGCAGTAGGCTTTTTTGGAGAGCAGAAAACAAATTCCTTTATTGTCTGTAACCAATAAAAATTGTTTCTTAGCAGAAAAGGTTGCAGCATTTTCCCATCTTTGCTACACTATTCATAGTCTTGTAGTAAAACTCAGATTTCAGAAAGAGCTTCCTAGATATTACAAATGCCTTCATTTCTGTTACCCATTTCTCTGCTTCTATGAGGAAGCAGGCCAGATACAATATCCAAAATTTTTTTAATGTAAGTCCAAAGTATTAGTGTTTCCTGGAATCCAAAAGAATAATCTCAAATCTAGAAATTTTCTTCTTTGTCCTTAACTGCTTCGGAATCCCTTAATTCAGGTGTTGGATTTGGATTATTTGAAAACGCCATCTTTCAAACACTTGTTTCATGCCTGTGATAGCATTTTTCAAAGCTTACTAGCTTTTCAAAAATAACTGAGTTGTGTTTCATTGAATCCATATTTTATCTCTTTTATTCTTGTTTTTATGTTATTAATATATCTCATATGCTGATACTTACATTCAGCATGAACAGTTCATTGCTGAGGTTCTCCACTTCCTTGCTTTCCTTTCCTCAGCTTCCTTTTCACCTAAACAGAACATAAATTTGATGCCATTGTACCAAGTATTACTAGATTTTCGCATGTAATCCATATGGTCAGTCTTATATTGAACAACGTAACTCACTGTTATAATTTTATTCAATTCATATAATGCCAGTGTAAATAAAACAAGAGCCAGAAATCTGCCTTTAATCCAAAAGGATTGATCAATTTCTGTAGCCAAAGTTGTTACTGGAAAAAAAAATCATGTGTCCACAATCTTAACTCAGCTTTAGGTAATTATTTCATTTAAATACTCAAATATATTTCAGTACACTAACTTCACAAGAGGTTTGATCTTTCTTAGAAATTACATTATGTATAAATTCTTCTGGATCTCCTAGAAAACAAAGAGGAAAAAAATCTCTATATAAAATCAATAAAATAATTAATATAATAATTGTTACCTTTACTTTCTAAGAAAACACCAATAGAGTCTATGTGAACACAAAAGGGTAGCTTGTTTTAGCGTCACAGGGTAAACTGAAGGCCTTTGGGAAATTTTAAAGGAGTTTTAGATGTTCAAATGTAATTAAATTTCTAAAAGGCTTCATTACAATTGGTAACCAGAAGAAAGAAAGATCTGGTTTACTGCCTTTTATGCAAGCTCATTTGCTAATGAGCTCTAGGAAAGCCGTGTGGGGGAGAGATCATATGAGCTTCAGCTAAAATTTAGACTCGGCCTGTGCAAGAGAAACCCATAGGTTTGTCAGATGCCCTCATTTTGATTATGCAAGGAAAATTCCGCCATATGTATTAATCAGGGTGGGGATAAGCATATAAGGAATACGCTGCCGCATTTTTCTGAGTATGGAGAAAGCTTTCTTGCATGAAGGCAATGCTTCAGACTGTAGCTGGGGCTAATAGGCCACACACATGCAGCTGCCATATAGCTCTGACTACATTAGTAGTACTATTAGTGCATCTCAGCACAATGCAAGTAAGATTTCAAATAAAGACAGAAATTAACACGTTTATTTTTTGCTTGACCAGATAGAAATGGTTTGTAGAACTATATGGCTAAATTATTTTTTTTTTGCACATATTTTTGTGAATAATATAATTTATATTCCTGAACTTAGAATCATAGAATCATAGAATCACCAGGCTGGAAGAGACCCATAGGATCATCGAGTCCAACCATTCCTATCAAACACTAAACCATGCCCCTCAGGACCTTGTCTACCCATGCCTTAAACACCTCCAGGGAAGGTGAATCAACCACCTCCCTGGGCAGCCTGTTCCATTGCCCAATGACCCTTTCCATGAAAACTTGTTGGACTTTTTTTTGTTTGTTAAAAAACAGCACAGGAAAATCAAGAGATGTCTTGATTTACATGAATTTTTGGTTTCGCATAAGGCTTATTGTATGACTTTGGGTAAGACAACTAAACTTCTTATTTTTCTATTTCCCTTATAACATCAACTGAATATTTCCTTTAAGGTTTTTTCAAAGATATGTGAAAGAAAAAGCAGTTTATGAACTGTAACATATTCTTTATATCTCTTCAATTAAGAACCACCTTTTTTTTGGATGGGGAAATGTAGAGCTGAAAATTGAAGACTAACAGTTTTCTTTTTTTGTCATACATTTATTTTACAATTCTGGTTTTGTCATAAAGTGCTTGTCTTAGCGTTTTCCACCCAAGATCTGTACTACTAGAAGATTCGTTTATAAGAGAAGTGTAGATGCAATTCATAGCTATTTTGTTCTGCTACAGTTATGACTGGTGTATGACAAAATGACCAAAGTGAGATTTGAAAACCTATAAAGAGAAGTAAAATCTGATTATTCACAATTGTTGTCTCTGCTTACACTGAGCTTATTTAAACTGAGCATCATATAAAACCTTCTGGTGGCTGTATTGCAGGCTTTATATATTTAAATTTTTTATTGAACTCTTCAAATTTTCTTTCAGATTGAGGTAAGAACATAAGAAATGAAGTAGATTTCTCTTATAATTAATCTTAAACTTTCTGTTTCATATGGAATAGCAAAAAGTTACTGAAACATATTCAGTTGATAATATTTATTTTACTTATACATTATTTCACTAATTATTTAATTTGTTTAGTAACATGGATATACACAAAAAACCAAGAAAAACAAAGTGATAGAAGCTCTTTAATAAGAAGTTCATGTGCTTTTTCCTTCCAAATGAAAAAAATAGGTATAGTAGATATATATAGTGCACTTGAACATATTTCAAGGGAAAGTTCATCTATATTGTTTAAATCACTCTTCATTCCTTTCAAAAAAAGCAACCAAAATAAACCCAAAAACCTATAAAACAAAATAAATGTTTAATATGACTAGATTAACATGCCTCCATATAGAAAAACATTAGCTTTAGGTTCTGACATCTGATTCAGAATTGTAAAATCTGTTATTTCCCTCTGAAAACCTGTGTAAATATACTTAGGTACAATGAATAATATTTTAAGAGCTTGGGAGATGGCTTTTTGTTTTTTCTAAAGTTTAAAATAAAGACTTTTTCCAGGGCACGTCAGTCCATTTCATAATTACAGTTAGGAATTTAGCTTTTTGAGTCTTCTTTCAAGCAAACATAAAGCTAGCAAGATCCTCTCAGCATACTAAGTACAGCCTCTATTTCTCAGGCTCTGCATCATATAATCTATTTCTTAAGTTCAACTGACTTTAAAAACTCTGCAGGCTTCTAGCCTTCTAAAGCTGTTCTGTAAGACTGTCCACAACCTCATTGACTTGATTGTTAAGGAAGTTTCCAGCTTAAATCTGTTCATGGCAAGTTTACAGCCTACTGCTCTGGTGCTTTTTAAGATTAAATTTTGCTTCTCCCTTGCAGGGTAGGTCTAATCATAGAATCAGAAAATGGTTTGGGTCAGAAGGAACCTTAACAATTATCTAGATCCAACCCCTTCCACTGACTATAATGATATGATGTATTTAACCATTCACATGATTATTGCTCTTGCATTGTTTTTTTGCAAGACAGGTGGTCTGTGTTTTGAAAGACACTTGCAGAATATGGATAGCCAGATATTTACTCAGATAAGATCTCACTACTGATTTGTACATTTGTATTAACACTTCATTGTTTCATTTGAATTTACCTTGTGTAGTATGACTGAATAAGATATTTGTGTTTTACAGAGTCCTGGTTCATACAAAACCATGTTTTCCTCCTATTTGATTCCTGAAGAACTAGTGTATTGAAAAATTCTAATAGTCCTTGAGGAGATTTTTGTCCTCAAACTTGCAATTTTAGAAGCTAGGCACCTAAGTAAGTCTTCCAGATGTCTTTTCATAGAAGGAGAGAAGAGCCTCAAAAGAATATTCATTCATCCCATTTAGACATGTCTAAACTAGATAATAGAAAATTACCAACAGATTTCTTCACATCTTTCTAGTAATTATACAAGGAGGTCGAACAACTTCTTTTTCTCAGTCTTTAATTCTAAAGAAAGTTGTTCCAGTTGTTCCTCCATTCTGGAGGAGCAAAATGAGTCTCCCATGATCCAAGAGGAGGTGGTCAGAGCCTTGCTAGCCCGACTAGACACACGCAAGTCTATGGGGCCGGATGGGATTCACCCAAGAGTATTGAAGGAGCCGGCAGATGTGCTGGCCAAACCCCTTTCCATCATCTTCCATCAGTCCTGGAAGACTGGGGAAGTTCCACAGGACTGGAGGCTGGCTGATCTACAAGAAGGGTCACAGAGAGGATCCAGGGAAACTGTCAACCTCTGACCTGGACAGGCACACACTCTCCTGGGTGGAAAACTGGTTGGATGGCCAGGCCCAGAGAGTGGT